>CAOLHI010006158.1:0-41063 GCA_948474755.1 Ctenosaura bakeri
TAGGATGTTGAAAGTGGGATAATAGTGCTGCAACAGTCTAGTGCGGAAATGGCTTATCAGGCTGTGTAATTTTGCAGTTGACTAACATTGCAGAATCCTGTGCTAACTCTCTCCATATTAGAAATCACAGCTATTTTGTGGGGACAAGTGTTTAGCTGATTCAGTTTGCTTGACAGCAGGGCACGTTTCAAAGCCTTTGGAACGGAGCACCGTCTCAAGGCTTGAAACAGCAACCAGAGAGCAAACAGTAGCCAAACCTTGGGTTTGGCAGTGTGTATGTATGTGTCTTCACGTTGCCTGTTGACTTATGGCAACCTCATACATTACATAGGGTTTTCTTAGGCAAGGAATACTCAGAGGAGGTTTTGCCAGTTCCGTGCTCTGAAATACAGCCTATAGCACTTGGTATGTGTTGGTGGTCTCCCATCCAAGTACTAACCAGGGCTGACCCTGCTTTGCTTCCAAAGTCAGACAGGATCTGGTGCCTTTAGGGCATTGCAGGAGACAAGTCATCAAACAGTATTTTGAAAATGTGTAAGTGAGCAGTGCTCAGCAGTTTTGTATTCTGCTTGCAAGACTGTCTAGAAGAATCTCATGATCATTGTGAGCAGTTAGCCGTGCGACTAGTCCTTAGTGTTTTAATTTGCTTATGCAATAAGCCAGCAAGGAAGCTTCTAATGTAACTGTCTGCTTTAAAAAAAAATGAAAGAAAACTGGGCCTTAACCTGGGCTCTCAGCTATGTGGCACCTTTTTTAAAGGAAGAGCACATGCTTTTCATGAAATGACCCCAAATGCGGTATTAAGAAAAGTAGCTTCTTTTTTCCTGAGTAGAGAATAGAGTTCATCTCTTAACCAGCTGCTCCCATTGTCATGTCCTCCAGAGGTTTAGAATACAACTCTCATTCCCAGTTAACCATATTTGGGGCTGATGGGAGAGGTAGTCCATAACCTTAGAAGGGCACTGCATTGTGGAGGCTGGTATAGCCAGAAATACATTTTTAAGGAGCTGCAGCAATGCTGCGTTTAATAGTTTAGTTTAACATGGCAAGCAACTTGTAGCTCTTTAGATACTGAAGAACTGAAACTCCCATCTTCCCTCACTGTTTAGCTGTTTGGGCCCAAACTCATAGGAGTTGCTGGCGGAGAGCATTTTGGTGGCCGCAAGTTGCCTGCCTTTGCCCTAGAGCTGGGATGGAGATCGTGCTGTCTTTCGGATGATGTTGGACTGCAACTCCCATCAGCCCTAACTAAGCATGGCCAATAGCAAGGAGTGCTGGGAGGTGCAGTTCAGCAATATCTGGAAGGGCACAGAGGCCTCACCCCAGCCTTGTAACAAGATCTTGTTGCCCCCGCCCGTTGTGGTTGGGTTTCATCACCCATCAGCTCCAACCAATAGTGAATGGGGAAGATGGGGGTTGTAGTCTGCAACATCTGGAAAGTTTGCTGTTTGGGGGGGAAAATGGGTGTGACAGAGAGCCAACATGATGTAGTGGTTTGGGTGTTGAACTACAACCCTGGATGCCACAGTTCAATTCCTCGCTCAGCCATAGAAACCCATTGGGTGACTTTTGATGTGTCACACACTCTCAGCCCCAGAAAACCCCGAGATAGGTTTGCCTTAGGGGTCGCCATAAGTTGGAAACAGCTTGAAGGCACACAACAACAATTGGTATGACGCTCCCATTAGCCAGCATAGCTAATCAGGGGTGATGGGAACTGCAGTCACACCAATCTGAAAAGGCACAGCTTGCCTCATCCCTTGATCTAACATGGTCTCAACTTTGGGAGCTGCTGCTTTGCAAAGAGAAAGGCTGAAATGCTATCCTGGTGGTGCTGGGTTTTTTTTCCTTCACTTTATCTGGGTGCTTTTCAACTTTCCCCAGCGGATATGAAATCTGCTTGGATTTCACCCCAGCGTCGTGCTCCCAAAGCTTGGAATTATTTCTCCCTCTCCTTTGCCTTTGCAGTGGTCAGTTGTGTGTGTGTGTGAGTGAGATCAAGGCTCACGTCTTCAACGACCTCAGTGGAAAATCGGCCGGGGAGGAAACAGCAGCTGGGACGAAATCCCCCGGCCGAGGAGGGCTTTGCCCAGCATGGGGGGGAGGATGGAGAGGGGGAGATTTTTATGACCCGACTCCATGACGTAGGGCAAAGACTCTCCGCCGGCCCAGGCCCTGCAGGTGTCCTGCCCACAGAGTCTGCCAGCGGGGCTTTCTCAGGAAAACTGAGTCAACGGGAAGCGGGCTCCTTAGATCTCCCTGGCTTGGTCAAGACTGATTGGTCTGCACAGCTGGATTAGAAGCAGGGGAGGGTGTTTTTGCTTGCTTGCTTGCTTGCTTGCGTTCCTGACCTTTGTTCAGTCCCAAGGCAGCAAAGTCGAGAGTGTGCCAGTTGGGTTTTTGCAAACAGGATTTGGCACGGTGCAGCTCTTTGGTTCGAGAGGGATGGAACTCAGCTCCTTTTTAAAAAGAAGAAACATACCAGGTGCAGGGAAGGGATATGCCAGGGTGGCAAACTACAACTCACAGGCTGTGTCTGGCATTTGGGAGTCCTAAGTGCCCCAGGCTCAGAAACCGTTACCCCAAAACTGGCTGCAAAGGTGGCAATGGTCCAACCCACCACATAACAACAAAAAGGTCCAAAATCAGGCAAAGTGGAAGCTGGAAGTGGCATTATATCTTTTCCATATCATAATGCAGCCCATAGTGGGGGCATGTGGAGAAATGAACCCCCGACTCTTCCTGTAGCTGCCCATTTCTGGTGTATGTGCTCTGGCGTGTGTGTGTGTGTATGTTGTAGGATTTTCTACACAGTTTCACTAAACAGCTGCATCTTAGCTGTTTCACAATAGAGCCGCCTGCAGTTGCAACAGCTTCTGGTGGTCGGCGTACAGACAGACACCCAGGCCAAAGTTCAGAGAGTTTGAACAAAATCCTATTTATTTTCTGAATGCTTAAAGCAAGGGTGGGAATCCTGTGCCTTCCATTGGCGTCTTGGGTGGCAACTCCCAGCATTCCTCAGCATTGGCTCTGCGGCCTGGGGCTGCTGGGCATTGCAGTCCCACATGATCTGAAAAGCTGCAAGATTCTCACCCAACTTAGAACACTCTGTGGTTAGGGCGAAATGCTATTTTTCCTCTCCTCGCTCTGCCTTAACTGTACATTATATTCCCACATTCATGTAATAAAGCTGCTATATTGTGATGTTTGGGCCATCTGACTGTCAGCAAGCAGTTTTTCATGTTCTCATAGTTTTTTCCTGCTGTCCTATCTTTGATCCTTTTTGGCATCAAAAGTGATGCGTCCTGCATGCAAAATGAGGCTCTGTGGAGAGCTATAGTTCTTCTCCTGAGCTTAATATTTTTTTTAGTCTTGAAATCCTCATTTTGGGGGAAGGTGAGAGCCAGCATGGCATATAGGTTTTGAGTATTGGATTATGACCCTGGAGACCAAGGTTTGAGTCCCCAGCCTGCCATGAAAACTTACTGGGTGACCTTGGGCGTGTCACACACTCTCAGCCCCAGAAAACCCTGTGATAGGTTTGCCTTAAAGTCACAAAAAGTCAGAAATTATTTGAAGGTACCCAACAAGAGTTGTTGTAGATACCCTAAAGATACCAGATCCTGTGTGACCTTTGAAGCTAAGCAGGGTCAGTCCTGGATAATACATGGATGGGAGACGGGATGCTGTAGACTCTATTTCGGAGGAAGGAACTGGCAAAACCACCCCAGAGTATTTCTTGCCTAAGAAAACCCTATGAAATTGATGGGGCTGCCATAAATTGACAGGTGACTTAAAGGCACGTTGTTATTATGTGTGTTTCTAACTTAGTGTGACCTTAAGGCAAACCTATCATGGGGTTTTCTCATAAAGTTAGGAAGAGGGAAAGGGAAGAGGAAGTGGTAGAATAATTAATAGGAGAATAAATTAGGTGACATTTTGCAGATTTAATTTGCAGAACTTAAACAAAGCTTAGAATTCAAAGCTGAAATGCTGCAGTACAGAATTCTAAAAAAATTAGCCCATGCACAGCCTTGCAAAGTGTGTGTTCAGCTAGTCCCTGTGCATTGCACAGATTGTGTCAGCTTATGAATTACACAGAATTCTCAAGCGTTGCGGAAGAGCAAGACAAAGGAAGCAAGGCACCGGGAGACACGCTAGATTTTTGGGCTGGTATTTGAGCCCCTTGAGCTGGATGTTGCCCAGAACAAAACAAAGTCTCGCAGATGTCGAGGCTATTTTAGTTGAGCAAGTATGCGCCGACTTCACAGGAGAGAGTGATGGTATGCAAAATGTTACATACACTTTTGTTGACCGAAACTGCATCCAGGGAGTTTGCTGCTTGGACCAAGAGAACTCTCAACCCAATTTTTCCATGCCCTATTGATAAAATAAATTTGCATAACTTGCAATTCTTGATCCTGAAAAAACGAAAAGTGGCCAATGAATACCAGGTGCTGTAAACTAGATTGCAAGTAATCCTTGTCTGAGAAAATCCTGTGAAATTCACAGGGCCACCATTAAGTCAAGAGGCAACTTGAAGGTCCATGTATACACACACACAAACGTGCACAAAGCGGATTAAACCATTACCCTTTAAAAAAAATGAATTTATATAAGCGCTATATATTGAGTGGGAATCAAGCAGCCCTCCAGATGTGGTTGGACTGTGCCTCCCAGCACCCCCATTGGCTATGTTGGCTGAGGATGCTGGGAGTTGCGGTCCAACGACACCCAGTGGTTTTTTTGACATTATCACTTGTGTCAGATTTGCCATCTAATGATAGCTCTGCCAGATGCATTGTGACTGTCCCCATTTTACAGACAGGCCAACTGCCCAGCCTGAGTGTGGTTTGATCTACCTGGTCAGTGAACATGATTTCAGCTCATAAGAGTCCCAAGGTTCCTTTTTGTCTCACTACTGTCCTGTTTGGTAAGGAAAAGGGACAAGGCTTTTTTTGGTGGCTGCTCCCAGGCTGTTAAAGTCCTTCCCATCAGAGGCAAGGCTGTCTCCCTCCCTACTTCTTTACTGCCAGCAGTCTTTTGGTTTAGGCAAGCCTTTGGTGGTTAACTGGCTTTTGCAGAAACATCTTTTAAGAGGAGATACTCTATTTTAAAACTGTTTTAAATTAGTATTTTAATAGGATTGCTTGTTTTTTTCCCCAACTTCTGCATTATACAGTGTGTTAGCTCTGTTTTGTTTTAACCTATATTGTGAATTGCTGGGAGTCTCATATTTTGGGAAAGGTGGGAGAGAAATTAAATATAAACAAATGGGGCAGGGAACCCAAGGGCCATCTCATCCAGCCCCCTGCCAGTTCTGTGTTTAACATGGTGTGTTTCTGTCTCTCTCCCCATTTTCCCTCCCTGGCAGCTGAACCCTTGCCTCTGATGGACCTCTGCCGGCGATCCGTGCGACTCGCTCTGGGCAAGGATCGGTTGAACGAGATCCATGAACTGCCACTGCCAGAATCTCTCAAGAGCTACCTACTCTACCAATGACCTCCGTTTGGCGACCAGAAGCACCGACTCTTGTCTCTCAAGAAGCAAAGTGGGGAGGGGACGGATTAATCCGTGGTGGCATCACTGGATGAGGATTCCCATTGCTTCTCCACGTATGCACCACCCTTACGCACCCTTTTCTAATTGTGTTTTTGCTAACAAAGATCCCATCCCAAGACCGTTTGCTGTGCCACATGACAAACTGGCCTTGAAACACTTTGGTTTAGCCACCTTCTGCATTCCACAGATCTCTGGGAGATCCCATTTCTCCAAATGGACTGATCCTCTCAACGCCACCGCTTTGCCCTGGTCTGTTAAGGAGAAGTCCTTTGGAAAAAGGAGAAGTTGAGGCTACGGAGTGTGTGATCCGAGGTGCCGCGGACGGGGGTGCGAGGTAACTCGCCATGATCTTAAGGAATACAGAAGTCAGACCCTGTATCCTCTCCAACATGTCAGCGCCGAAAAGATCCCTCCCTGTGGACTCGTATTTAGACAATACTGGAATAAGCAGCCATCGTTGATGTCAAAGACCCTGCCTGGTGTCCAAAATTGGCAAGGTCTTCTTGATTTGGGTGGGTGTATATGTTTGGTCCAGTGACCACCCACCAGAGGTCGGAGGCCTAGAGATACTTGGATGCTCAAAACAGCTCATCTTTCTGGGTATTCACTTGAACCTGTAGCTTGGAGGTTGGGGTGATGGGGGAGGAAATAATGTGGGGGGAGCTTAGGATGGCACAAAGACACCCCCTCACCTTGCTTAGGTCTTTTTCCCTCAGGGAATTTGCTCTCCTAGACTGACTTTGCCTTGAGTTCTCTGCATGCACCGATCACCTTTCAAAATGTGCTGATTTTAATTCCCGCCAATGCTGGCTAGGGGGACAACGGGCCTTTTAGCCAAAGGAAGGGGGATCGGTTGGCCTTATATCCAAATTTCAGCTGTTGTGTAGGCTGTGTGCTTCCCCCACTTTTCAAACACAGCCTTCATTGGGGTTATAGATCTGTAGAGCTAGGCTTTTTTCCTCCTTTGCAACCGCTTTCTCCTGGCCAGCCTTCTGGATTTTCAAACCAGAGCATGGCCAGCTGGGAAATTCTGCTCACTGACATCCATCCAAAAAAAAGAAAAAAAACTTTTGCCATGCTTTTATTTGTATAAATCATTCCACCACTGCCCAGACTCTCTCCTTTGTGATACATTGCTAGTAATAACCCCTTTTGTAGTGGTCTGGGGAATTCTAGTCATACATGGAGGAGGGTGATAGAAGATGGCGATTGTCTTACAGAGAAACAAAGACAATTTTCTGCTGTTCTGGAGTTAGGCTTGCCTTGCTGACTAAGCCAAGTCTGATATCAGTGGAGACAGGTATCCTTGAGGAGCAGCTGTTGGGTTGAAACAGGGTGGAGGAAAATTCCTGTGGTCTTCCAGGTATTGTTGGACTCTGAGTCCCAGCGTTCCTTGCTATCAATTGTGCTGGCCAGGGCTGATGGGCATTGAGGTCCTTCAACATCTAGATGGCTGCTGTGATCCTTGCCTGCCCCTAGAAGCAGGCTTCCATAGCTCATCTTCTTGTCTCCAACCTGTATCGGAAGCCTTGGAAGCGGTTGCCAGATCAAAAACTGGAAAAGGCTCCTGTGACTTTAACGTCTGTGCATAGAAGAAGAAGGTTCGGCCGTTGCTACTTGTTACTGGGTTGTGTGACAAGCAACGCCGGCTAAAGGTCCCTCTTCATGCAACCATTGAAGGCATGGAAGCTCTCTCCTGCTTACCTTGGTGAGAATCATGCAGCCCTCCAGGTGTGGCTGGAGTGCAGCTCCCAGCATCCCCAGGCAAGCAAAGTTGGGAACTGCAGTCCCAACAAGATCTGGATGCCACATCATTTCCACCCTTCTGCTGAAATGAGGGCATGAACAGAGCAAAGTCCTCTTAGAAACAACCCTCCACCGAATACAGCGGTTAGAAAGGGAGCCTGGGAACCCTATAAAACCTAGAGAGCTTGATCCAAGAAAGTGCCACAAGGGTTACTCTAGAGAGCAAGTTCTCCCCTGTCCAAGCAGGCTGGGGCATATAGTTAAATCAGCCAAGGTTACAAGCTTCTAAGCTCCCTTCACAGAGGGGTATATTTTGCACATGTTTTTTCTTATGCGGGGGGAGCACCAGTATCTCTCTCTCTTTCTCTCTCTCTCTCTCTGTCTTTGTCTCACCGGGTTTGTGTAAGGTGTGTTCTTCTTTTTTTTAAGAACTTTGTATAGGTACAAATGAGCTTATTTGTTAGGAAATGTTAATATATATATTTTTTTGCATTTTTGTATGTAAGAGGACTGCATTTGGGTTTATGTTTTTAAGAAATGCTGCTGTAGGACATTTTTTTTTTTTAATGAAGAGAATAGCCTAGTTTTTAAAAAGCACACAGCTGGTGCCAAGATCAGATCTGGGGAGAAGAACGTGACTTGCCTCCTTTTTTTTAAAGAAAAAAAAAACTGTTACAAGAGGGACACTTTAAAATTGCACAAAGGATTTTAAATGTATACAGAGATGGACTTCTTCCTCTTTTTTTTATCTTCTTCAATCCTACTTGTGTCTCTTCCACTGGCACCGGGAATGGGCTGTTGTACCTCTTCCTTTTTCTATACTCATTATAATCTCCTCCTCCCCCCCGCCCGGTTTCCACCCCTTGGTGAATCTAGGTTGTGCAGCTTTTAGACCTTTCACTAGTTTTCCCCACTATTGATTGTAGATAATCAGTAATCAATTTTTTTAAAAAAAATAAAAATAAAAGTTTATCAAATACTGTGAGCACGATGTTGTCATTCTTATGTGTCAGCCAGCACCTGGAACTGTGTGTGTGTATCAGCTCTACTAGAAAGGTGAACCAAATGCAGACGTTGGCCCCCAAAAATGCATCTTCCCAAACCCACAGATCTTTACTGGGGAGTTTTTGCCCCCAACCCCAAACAGCACTGCAAAACACAGTGGTTTTGCTCCTTGAACCTTAAAAATCTACTAAAACCCAAGAATCTACAGGGATGCAGAATATGAGCTCAAAATTCCATATTCCTACTGGGTTTTTTCCCCCATTTATCTTTATTTGGGGGAAAAAGTGATATCCACTATGCCAGATGTTCTCAAACTCTAGTCCTCCAGATATTTGGACTTCATCTCGCAGAAGCCCCAACTAGCTTGATCAGTGGTCATGGATTCAGGCAGCTGAAATGCAAAATGTCTGAAGTACCAGAGACTGAGAGCCACTCTCTTGTGAGCTAGCCCAGGTTCCATGTTCGGAGAAAGGTCCATGGTGGCTAAGGCTTCTGGAAGCCAAAGTTCAAATGGGCCAGAGGCTGGAAACGGATATAGGATGAGTTGAAGCCTTGCTTGACCACAGTACATGTGAAAAGTGATCCTAGTGATCTAGAAAATAATCTCCCTTAGCAGGGAGATAGGAGGAGGAGGAGGAGGAAGAAACTGGAATTTTGGAGTTTTGATGTGGTTGGAAGGGATTTCCTTTACCTGGTTAAAACAGGGAACATAAGGAGGAAGGAAAAAACTAAATCTTGTCCTCATTTAAGGAAGGGTTTTCCTTTTCCTGCTTAGCAGGGAGATAAGAGAGAGAGGAGGAGGAAGAAACTGGAATTTTGGAGTTCTGGTGTGGTTGGAAGGGATTTCCTTTGCCCGGTTAAAACAGGGAACATAAGGAGGAAGGAAAAAAACTAAATCTTGTCCTCATTTAAGGAAAGCATTTCCTTTTCCTGCTTAGCAGGGAGATAGAGAGGAGGAAGAAGAAGAAACTGGAATTTTTGAATCTTGGTGTGATTGGAAGAGGTTTCCTTTGCTTAGGTGGGCAATGAACAAATGGAGTCTGCTTTCTTCACTTGGGATGCTCACCGGAGAGAAGGTACAGCAGAAGAAGCAACTCTTACTGGTTACTTTCCAACTGTGTGCTCCTCTAATAGCAAAACAACACACCCCAGTCAGTCCCCCTTGGAATCAGAATAGCTGCCTCTTCTGGTTCCTTTGGAGAGCACCTGCATATTTCTCTAGCCTAGGAAAGGTAAGCTCTAGCTAATTATGCCTTAAACCTCTTTACAATTGGTGATGGGTTGGGTAAAATTGCTAACTTTGCTACTTCAGCTCCATCAGAATGCATCTCCTTGCTCTCCACGGATTCCCTATGGACTGCCCCCCTCCCTATTTATAATACTTCCCCAACATAAATTAAGACTATTAAGAAACATCTAGAACTTATGCATGGCTATTTTACTATTTTATTTACATCTCCTGTACTGTGGTGTGGGAGTGGGATTACTTGGAGCTTCCCTCTTTGGGGCAATTTGAGGGATAGAGAGGTTATAAGAGGCTATTGGAGAGTAAGCATGGTTTCAGCATTGGAGCAGGAGTCCCAGAGACCAGAGTTCGAATCCTCGCCCAGCCATGGAACCCCATTTAGGTAAGTCACACTTTCTGTGGAAGAGAGGAAGGCCACAACAAACCCCCTCACAAATCCAGCCAAGGCACACACCCCATTACTGGTTCGCCTTAGGATCGCTGTAAGTCCCGAAGGATGCTAAAACGGCAACACCAGCGGCTACAAAAATAGCTCTTTGCCCCATCCCCGATTTAACTTCATGCAGAACCTTTTTTAAAAAAATTAATCATAAAATGTTCCCTGTTTCGTATTTAAGCTTCACAGGTGGTATTAATCACTTTGGATTTTGGTCGGAGGAGGCAGAGGCAGGCATGGTTCCTGGTGGAGTGAGGGGATTTTTTAAAAAAGCACTTTTATCTCAGACCATATGTGGGCGAAGCAACATCCTCCCCATCCGTCTCCCATTCCCCTTCATGGTTGCGGATGGAATGTGGGTTGTGCTAAGCCCGAGAGCTGCCTCCGGAGGAGTTTGGGGGCTGGGAGAGAAGGCAGGAGAAGGAAGAGAGAATTATTTTGTTCACGCTGACTTCCAGACACCCAAACAGGCACGGGGGCCAGCTGTAGCCAAAATAAATGGCCTTGCCATGTGTGGTGTTTATATGGGTTGGTTGCTGTGGTGACCCTACAGCTTGATCACGGTGAGGGGAGAGGAGCGGACCCCGGGGTACGTGAATGGCTGTGTGCATGAGAACCAGGTTGCAAAGCAGAGCTGAGGAAAAGGGCCTTTGTCGGACTCCCAAGTCACAGAATCTGGAACCTGGGGGATCCAGAAAAGGTGTTTCATCCAACTGTGTTTGATTGGATCACTTGGGGAGGATGCACGGGCCGTGCTGGCGAAAGGATCCTGGGAGCTGTAATCCAAAAAGGCACTTTTCCCAGTTCTGTTTAAATGGGTCTCAGGTATGCTGCCCGGAGGATCGTGAGAGTTGGCATTGCAAAAGGGCACTTCCCCCAGTTCTGGTTGAATGAATCTGTCACGTGTGAACGTATGCCTCTGCACTCGTTCATAGTGTTGCCACAGGGCAAAGCCAACTGGATAGCAAATACAACAGAAAAATAAACAGATATTGGAGGGGAGAAAGATCCAAAGTGTTTTGTATTCTATGGCACGGTGCAGAATTAATCACGATCGTAAATGCTGTATAATAAACATTCATAGAATCATAGAAATGTAGAGTTGGAAGAGACCCCAGGGGCCATCCAGTCCAACCCCCTGCCATGCAGGAACACCCTCAAAGCACTCTCGACAAATGGCCATCCAGTCTTTGCTTAAAAACCTCCAAAGAAGGAGACTCCACTAAACTCCAAGGCAGCAGATTCCACTGCTGGACAGCCCTGACTGTCAGGAAGTTCTTCCTGAGGTTCGGGTGGAATCTCCTGCAGCTTGAATCCATAGCTTCTTGTCCTGGTCTCTGGAGCAGCAGAAAACAAGCTCACTCCCTTCTCAACGTGACATCCCTTCAAATATTTAAACATGGCTATCCTGTCCCCTCTTAACCTTCTCTGACACTAATAACAATGCAAGACCCTTCTCGCTTGCTTTCCTCTAACACTGACACGCCAGTCTCCTTCAGTCTTAAACTGCACCCACAACTTGATGGGTCATCTATACAAGGTATAACTAGAGGGACAGCTCAAGATAATCTTCAGCCCTGGGGCAAAGAACTTCAGGGCTGTCCGGCAGTGGAAGATGCTGCCTGGGAGTGTAGTGGAGTCTCCTTCTTTGGAGGTTTTTAAGCAGAGGCTGGATGGCCATCTGTCGGGAGTGCTTTGAGGGTGTTCCTGCATGGCAGGGGGTTGGACTGGATGGCCCCTGGGGTCTCTTCCAACTCTACATTTCTATGATTCTATGAAAGGACATGAACCTGCCCCAGAAGTTGAGTGGAGCAATAGTTAAACTTGCACCAATACTGGCAACGGGACAGTGCCCTCTATCAAATCTGATGGTTCAGATCTTGTGTAGGGAGTAAATTCCCCCAAAAGAGTGAGGAGTGGCCAGATGAAACAGAGAGATCTGAATGTGCTTCTCTCCAGCTTATGCTGCCTGAGGAAGCTGGCTTCTCCTACCTCACAGTAGAGCCAGCCTTCAGTCACAACATTGCGATGGAGGATTATCCTGTCTGCAATTCACACTGATTTACCTTTCATTGTGTTCCCAAACATTCTGAAGATTAGAAAGCCAATATTAGTTCAAGCTAGCCAATCTTCCGGTGCAGATAACTCCTATTTGCCTTGGCTCCAAACATGAAGGAGTTGCCCAGAGGTAGATTGTTTGCCATGGGAAACAGATTACTTCTCCATCAGGATCTCAGAATCAGGCACCGAGGCTAGACATTTTAAAAAGAAAGAAAAACAGGTGAGGTCCTGTGATTGTATCATTGCACCACAACCCCATGTAAGCTTTGTCGTTTCTACCCACAAAATCTTAAAATTCTTCTGTGGTTAAACATACTACCGCCCTTGTGACTCACTCCCTCTTGTAAGTTGAGAAGACTCCTACACTAAGAAAGTGCATGGAGTGATGGAGAGGCCCTTCTCCATCATAGTCCAAGACTTGTGCATAAAGAATGAGACTGGAGGGGGCTCTGCCTCTTCTGGGGGGGAATTCCACAACTTGGGGGCCACCACCGAGAAGGCTGTCTCCCATGTCCTCACCAAATGTTACCTATGATGGTGCCTGAATGGTGAAAAAGCCTTCCTCCGAGCATCTTAAAAGTTTGACAGGTGCTCAGCGGGAAATAGGGTCTTTCAGATAGTCTGGGAGCCAAGGTGTGTACGGCTTTAAAGGCCACAACCAGAATTTTGAATTGTATCTGGGAAAAGGCCAATGGCCACTGAAGCTGTTGCAACAGGGGAGGTATATGCTTCCTCTTACCAACCCCAGGCTTCAATCCAACGTCCCCACAGGGTAAAATTGCATGTCAGTAACTAGGTGCTGCAGTGTACAGTGCACAATGCTCAAATGCAGCAACGTACTGTCACAAGGCACAATCCCAACATGCAAAGGTAAGGCACAGAGGAACATGCTGTGTGCGCAATTCTGCTGCTGTCAGCAGAATATGTCTGTGGTGCAGTGGTGACTTTTTAGCCCCATGTGCATAGTGTGGCTTATGCATGAATACCTCCCTCAGTGGATGACAGCCCCAGTCAGCAGCTTGGCTTCAGCATTTTGAAGCAGGTGCAATTCCAAAGGCATAGAGTGAGTTTCAGTAATGCAAACAGGATTTAATTAAGGCAAGTGCCCCTATCACCAATTCTGACACCTCCAAGAATGGACACAACAGGCATATCCATTTTAGCTCTGCAAACATGCTCCTGGCCACTGCAGAAACATGCATTGCAACAGAACGGCTTTATAGCATTAAATTTAGTCATTACAGGAACCACATTGCATTAAGAACTTGTGCCCAAGTTTCTTTGTTTTCCTTTTCCCTCCCCCTGTCCTCTTCCTTTCATGTCATGTCTTCTTTTTAAGATTGCAAGCCCAAGGGCAGGGACTGTCTTATTTTTATTGGTATTTCAGCTGTTCTGTGAAGTTTTCCAGCTGTGTAGAGAGGGGACAAATGCAGATGGAGAAATAAAGGATGCAGGTTGTCATGTGCATCTTTTTTTGGAGGGGGATAAACACATGATGTTGGCTTCTCTTAGCAGAAAGGACACAGGGAAGAGAGAGGATCCACCCTGCCAAATGGGACCCCTTCCCACTCCTCTCTGGACCTGTCCGTGCTCACGTTGTGATTTACAAGTCTCTCACTGCCACGGTCTTTCAGACAGAGAACTATTTGAAATTGCTGCCAAATGTTTTGTCTGACTTTGTGTGTTTTACAGCTTGCTTACTGTTTGGGGTTTTTTTTCTTTAAAAAAAAATTGCCTCCTGCTTTGGAATTCGATGGTGCCTTGGCTCATTTTGTTCCTGTTTGGCTTTCTCTACCCTCCCCTCTCTGGCTTGCTCTCTTTCCTAGTCATGTTGCATGAATTTAGAAAAATCATATTTATTTTTATTTGTGGGGACTTGGAAAGAGGCAAGGTGGCAAAAACCACAGTCAGATTCTGAGGGCTTAGGGATGCTCCAGGCGATCTCTCCCTAACCCATGTGGGCTTGTGTTTTGCAAAGCAGTCTTCCTTCCTTTAAGGCTTTGCAGCAGCCTTGTCACAGATGTGGGATGACGGATGCTAAAAGGCGATTGAGCTCAAGTCAAAACAAACAAGCAAACCAAGTCTAAACCCTCTGGATTTTTTAAAAAAAATACTTTTGCTTTTTTATTTTCTTTTTCTTGTTATGTTTGCAGTCTTCGATGAACTCCAGATATGTTGGAGTCCAACTGAATGGCTATACTCTTTGGCTGAGAATGAGAGTTTCAGTCCAACCAGAGCTTGGTAAAGTTACTTACTTGAACTACAGCTCCCAAAACCCTCAGCCAGCATGGCTAACCCCACAGTCTCTTAGCAGAAAAATCTTCCTCTCTTTTTTGCTGAGAGACCATAGAGCTGGCCATGCTGACTGGGGATTCTGGGAGCTGCAGTAATATTCCCAGCCTTTGGACTTGACCCATTCCCACCACACCCACTCAAGAGAAAATGGCGAGAAAGATTTGCTGCTAAGAGATTGTGGAGTTTTGCAGAAACAGCGAATATCCTAAAACAGCGGGTGTGTTCCTGTTTCTGAGACAGTGAGAAATGTGACTTTGGAAAAGAAATCAGTTGCAGTTCTTGTCCTAGGACTCCCAGAACACTGCTTGGACATTTTTCTGTTTGGACCACAGAACTAGTTTTGGTGGAGCCAACTGCTTTTTGGCATAACCAACCACTGTTTAACTGAGCTTGAAGGTATTATGAATTAACAACAAATCTCCAAATCTTCTAGATTCTGGGGTATCCTAGAAATTGTAGTCAAAAAGTAATAAAGTCGGCCCTCCAGCCGGCCCCTCCCAAAACTGCAAACCCCAGGATTCTATAGGATGTTGAAAGTGGAATCATAGCGCTATAGTGCGGAAATGGCTCTGGTTTGGCACCTGGGTGCCTCTCCCCCCACCATGTCTTGGACCCCTTCCCACAGACACACCACATTTTGATGTTTGCAATTTTTGCAATCCTGTGCCCCTCACCCTGGTGAAGGTGGACAGCTGGCTGTACTTTCAAGCTCAGCTAAAAAGTAATTGGTTACCTTTATATTCTCCGTTTTTTTAAAAAAAAAATGAATTCCTTACTGTTTCCCAAAACTTAAAATAGATAAAACAGATTGAAAAATCTGAACATGGCAAGCTGCAGTCTTGTAATAAGAAAAAAAAACTTTCCTCTGAGTTTAATACTTTTGCCTGTTCAGCACTTGTAAAAACCTGACACAACACCTCAAATATGTGAGATTCCTCTTCTACCACTTAATGAGGCCATTTCCCCTTGACTAGAAAAGCAAGAATCAGTGTTAGTTACAGTAGAAACAAGTAACGTTCTCTCTCCTTAAGTTACACTTTTAATGAAAAAGGAGTTACACTTGATATATCAGAATTAGATTAGAATAGTTATTATGAGAGGTCAGGCTGACTCCAACCTATGGAAACCCTATGGAAACCTATGGACTCCAACCTATGGAAGTGTTTTTGTGCAAAATGTATTCAGAGGAGGTTTGCCATTGCCACCTTCTTAGGTTGAGAAAGTGTGACTTGCCCAAAGATACCCAGTGGATTTCCAAGACCAAGCAGTGATTCAAACTGTTCTCTCTTTTTTTGTACTTATTTTTATTTATTGTTCAAAAGGGCCTCTGTGTACCAAACACAATTCCATCCCTAGTGACACATATACACCTATAAATAACAACAATAAAAACAGAAAACAAAGAATAACAAAAAAGCCATTAAAAAAGATAAAAGATAAAAAAAGATATATTAGACAAAACGGTGTGTAGCTCAACCCATCATCGCACTTAACATGATAAATAGATAAGAAATAGATAAATCCTTATATACACATTATATTGTCTGCTTCATGGCTAAGATACAGGACAATCACTAAAGCTACTCTTATGCCATTTCCGCACTAGCCTGTTATAGCGCGATGATTCCACTTTCAACATCCTCTGGAATCCTGGGGTTTGCAGTTTCGGGAGGGGCCTGCCGGCCCCTCCCGAAACTGCAAACCCCAGGATTCCAGAGGATGTTGAAAGTGGAATCATCGCGCTATAACAGGCTAGTGCAGAAATGGCCTTAGTTAATACTGTGGAATATTACCAAAGATGCATTAAAAGGGGATTTTTATCTTTTACTGTAATACAAGCTATATTATTCACTGTGCATTCATTGAGTGCTTTATACCTGATATGCAATTTTTTAACTTTTCACAATCAGACCGATTGATTTAGCTTATCACGTACTCTTATGAGACAATAAGAAATAAAGTCTAAATTCTGTTCTCTCCAAAGTTCTAGTCTAATATTCAAACCATGAGAGCACGCTGGTTCTCGATGATGATGATGATGATGATGATGATTTATAATGCCCTTTACACCAAAGAGTGGAACATCGGCATACACAATCAGGGACAAAGACAGTAAAAACAGAACACTGCAACAATAAATGGAATAAAATGCCCAACACCCAGCCGGTGGCTACCCATCTCAGCACCTTAAACACAACTCGGTGACTTAAGATGGTGAGTCAAAGAGAAAGATCTTGAACCGTTTACGAAAACGGGGGAGATCCTCCTCCAGCCGGAGGTCCCAAGGAAGACCGTTCCACAAATGCGGAGCCAGATCTTGCAAAGCTCACAGCATTATGGTGGAACAGACCATAGTCCTTTGCCTGCAGATCTCAAATTCCCGAATGGAACATCCCATGCAAGCTGAGGTGCAAGGCAGTGAGGGAGGTTAAAGCACAAAGCTTTAAATACCAGGAACAAAATTAATAAAATTAGGGACTGGGTATTTCTTCCCAGTTACCAGTACTTCCCAAGCTCTGTACTGTAACCGGAGAGCATCCTGGTATTTAAGCATTAACCTTATCGCCTTAGGTGACTAGAAAGTCCATGCAGGTGACCCACTGAACTGAAAGAGGAGTTATGGAGTTAATCGTACAAAAGGACATTTCTTTGCACTGTCTTTCCCAGAATCCCCTCTCCAGCATACCCTTTGGCTTCTCAGTTAGCCAAACTTGAGAGGATTGGCATTCCTGCTGTAAGACCCAGGCCCACGTTTCAGGTGTGCTCATGATTCAGCCCTGAGCCTGGAAGCTCCTGTGGTCAGGAGTGCAGTTGCAGAATTAAAGCCTGCCTGCTAGCAAAACCCATCCCTTGAGATCTTGGGTTGTATCCCCGTTCAATTACTGTAACATGGTCCATGCGAGGCTGCCTTTGAAGAATTTTGGAAACCTCACCTGTTCCAAAAACTGGCCACCAGATTGTTGACTGGACTGACTGCAAGGACAACACAACTCCCTTGTTGCAAGAACTCCCCAGGCTGCTGGTGTATTTTTTTTCTGTTGTTTCAGATTGTTGTTTGGCAATACCTGGCACCAGCTGCCACATTATGTTTCTCTCTCCCAAGTTTATTTACTTTAAAGTGTTATATATTTATAGAGCCAGTGTTGTGTAGCAAGTTCAGTGTTGGACTAGGACTCTGGAGACCAGGGCCATTTCCGCACTAGCCTGTTATAGCGCAATGATTCCACTTTCAACCTCCTCTGGAATCCTGGGGTTTGCAGTTTCAGGAGGGGCCGGGCAACCCCTCCCGAAACTGGAAACCCCAGGATTCCAGAGGATGCTGAAAGTGGAATCATCGCGCTATAACAGGCTAGTGCGGAAATGGCCCAGGGTTTGCATTCCTGTTCAGCCAAGGAAATCCACTGGCTGAACCTTGGACAAGTCACACTCTCTCGGCCTCAGAGGGAGGCAAAAGCAAACCCTCCCTAGCAAATTCTGTCACAAAAATAAGTGATAGATGCTCCTTAGGGTCACCATAAGTCTGAAATATCTGGAGGGAACACTACAGCAACCACAATTATATATTTACTGTAAGTAAGAAAGAACATTTGGAACCTTCTAAGGCTTCCCCTAAAATGGATTTGGGGGTGACTTTTTCTTTCACCAGGCTCCATTTTTCTTACAGTTTCCATTTAGTGGCCAGACATATAGACCTGTGTTTTCTTAACATAGCTGGGAAGCCAAGCTTATCTCATGTTCCCTTTTCTCTGTATTTTGCTGTTCATTTGCTCAATGAGCACTTCTGGAGTCAGCTGTTGTTTACTTTGCCTGCTGTAGGCAGGCATGTATGGCTACAGTAGAATCAACTAGAGCAGAATCCTATTCTTTGCCAGCATCAGGAAAGTTTTATTGCTAGTTCAGTTCAGATGCTACTGCTGCTGCTCCAATCTAACACAACAAGTGTGTTTCTCCACGTCTCCTTCAGCATCCTTCCAGTGCTGATGCTGCTAAACAACTTTGAACAAGACAGAGGACAAGGAAAAAAGAGCAACTGGATAGATGCAAAAAGTCTTTATAAAAAGGAGCTTCTTTGTCAGAGGGCATTTCCACACTAGCCTGTTATAGCACGATGATTCCACTTTCAACATCCTCTGGAATCCTGGAGTTTGCAGTTTCGGGAGGGGCTGACCGGCCCCTCCCACAACTGCAAACCCCAGGATTCCAGAGGATGTTGAAAGTGGAATCATCACACTATAACAGACTAGTGTGGAAATGGCCAGAGATTTTAACTGAGGTATGCCTATCTGCATGATTTGCCTATTTTTGTCATTAACTGCCATCGGGTAGGTTTCGGGAGATCTCCAAGTCACCTATCATCAATAGCCCTGCTTAGCTCATGCAGACTAAGCCTGTGGCTTCCTTGATTGAATCACTCCGTCTATCTATCTATCCTTTTGTCTTCTTTTTTTACCTATACCGCACCTAAAGATTTTCCAGATGTAACCGTAAAGAGGTTTCTTGAGAAATCCAGCGTGCACTGCCTAAGAAAGGGACAGTGAGCCTCACACAAAACAGAGCTTGCCTGGATCCCAACAGAAGTACTTTGCTACCGCTAATGGATTTGGAATTTTATTGCCTGTTTTACTGCTCTTTGTCCCTATTGCCCACATGGCCAAAGAGGGGAGTGGTCTCTGTCTGCATTGATATTCCTCTGGGCCATTTTAACAGATGACAGAGGAACATCAGAGACAAAAATGCAAGCCTGTGACTCTAATGTCATCCCTTTCCATCTCCTGTATGATTTTTAACATTTTTTGCCTGATGACAAAGCCTGCAAAGCTTCTAAAGCTTGCATGATGTATTCTGTGCATTTTAGCCAGCCCACTAAAAGTATCACTGTTTTGTGGACTTTGGATTTTGTTGTATTTTTGATGCATGGCCAAGAGGGCACTGGGGGGAGATAGCGGTTCTCCCTGGCTGTCGAAAGTTTGGGAAACCAAACAGGAGACCCTTGTCTTTCCTTCTGTAATGCGAAAGCCACCTGTACTTCTTCCCATCCCTCCCTCCTTTTCCAAACCTTGAGAAAATGGATTGGGAAGTCATTTCTGGAGAGGACCACAGTGTGATATTTATATAACAAGGTTTTGTCTGGGTTTCTGTTCTCACCAGCTTCCACGCCTTTGTTTCCAGCAGGCCTCCTGTTGACTATTAGCACTGAACTCTGACATCTGATGTCCTGAGAACAGGGTGTTGTGCTTTCTGAGTCCTCTGTCTTCTTTTTCCAGGAAGTTTGTTGGCCCCGATCCGAGTGCCGCGGCTGCCTCGTAGCTGCTCCAAGAAACCTTACCCAACCATCTCCCCTGAGAGAGAGATCTGACCTAAGTTTTCGAACAAAACACGCACATGGTAAAAGTTTTGTGCATATTTGGGAGGCTTTCCAAAGGGGGGGGGCGCTTTAAAAATAGAACACAACACTGTTCCAAAGTGGAAGGTCCTCACTTCTTAGATAAAGACATTTGCTAGACATGATTCTGTTTTGTCCCTATATCGTACCCTCCAACGGTCTAAATTTGGCAGGGACAGTCCAGATTAATTCTCTGATATCCCGCTTTTTTTCAACTGCTTTTAAAATGTCCCAGTCTCTCTCTCCCTCCTCCCTCTTTACCAGTTTGGAAATGGTTTGAGCTTTTTTTGGACCACAATTCCCAGAATCCTATGACCACGATGACTAGGAGATTCTGGGAGTTACAGTCCAAACAAGTACCTTTCTGAAGCTCTACTTCTGATCTGGAGCCGTACAGACTCTAGAACAGGAGTTCAACCTTTTTTTCCACATTGGGTAGTACTTTCCTTGCAGAATCAGATTTACATTGTGGGCTGCGGTTCTGATTTTGGCATGTTATTTTATGAACGGTTTTAAAGGCTATGAACCATCCTAAGCAGCACGTAGGCACCCAAAAGACAGGATATAAATCTTTATATGCACCAAAAACGCTGCTTCACCAGACCAAAACTCTCTCTTGTCCAGCATTCATTTTTCACAATGGACAACCAGAGCCATAGCCGCGCTACACAAATATTGCACTGTGATGCTACTTTAACTGTCTGGACTCTATCCTATGGAAAACTGGGATTTAGAGTTTTGCAAGCCATTTAGATTTCTCTGCCAATAGGCTCTCCCACTGTTGTTCAGAGAAGTGCATTACAAGAGGATCGGTGCCTCTCCACACGACAAATCCCATGTTACCCTGTTCTCTGGGGGTCCCGGGAGGGGTGCCCAAATAACCAAGCAAAAGCACAAGATGGGGGAACTAACTGGAGCACTCTCTTAAGCTAGCGAGAGGCCAGGTAACTTAGCAGGGATCTTGCAACCCTATGTATACAGCGTCAGGTCAGAAGAGCAGTCAGACAGTTTTAAAATACAGTAGAGTCTCGATTATCCGACGTGCGGTTATCCGACACTCCGGATTATCCGACGTCGTGCCGGCCTGGGGGCGTGGCTGTGGGCATTTCCACACCCCCAGACACGCCCCGAAACGCCCACACACACGCCCCGAAACGCCCCCAGACACGCCCCCGACACGCCCCCAAATGGCGGCCGCCATGGGGTGTCCGGGTAATCCGACCTTTTTGGTTATCCGACGCTGCGGCCGCCCGTTTGTGTCGGATAACTGAGACTCTACTGTAGTAAAAATAATAGCTTTATTAAAGGACAAACAACAGAAAAGACACCACAAGCCCGCAGCTAACTAGGAAATTAGAAATGGGAGTTTTCGGGGGAAATGGGTGATACGACACCTTATCTTGTAGTCCTGGAGAGAAGCGGAGGATTGTGGGGAAGAAAGCTCAGCGCGGCTCGCTGAGGGGGTGACTCGCTGGACAAAGTGACAGCAAGGCGGGATAGTAAAGTGGGTCAGCCTACATGACCTCAGGAAGTGAGGAAAATTAATTAATTTCCTCTGCAATTGAAATCTCTCTGTGTTTGAAAGGAATACAATGGTACTCTGTGAGACAGTGTTAAGGAGGATAGAATGTGCCTCGCAAAGCTTCCCTTACTTTGCAACATTAGTAAGATTAGGCAAGAGAATGGTGGGAACCATTTGTACGTGTCAGTTTCTCTTTTTGGACATGTGATATATTTGTATTGGAGATGTATAAAATGCTCTGAATGTAAGGAGGTGGGGCCCAGACTTTTGAGAGGTATCTCACTGGGACATTGTACACAATAAATCTTTTTTCTAAAATCGTGGGTCTCTATCTCAATTCCACTACAATAGCAGTCGAGAGCGTTCCGAGGTGGACTCGTAATCGGGAGCTTTTTATAGGGTGGATTGTGCCTACAGGCCATGCCATGCTCGGTGAGAACAAAGGAAATTTGGAGCGGTACAAAAGCGTTGGAAAAGGTCAGGTTTTACATGATTAGCTTAGCGCTGGATAACAATAGTGTAGCCAGTATGGAAATGGATCAGCATTGAGAGGGTGCCGGCTCAGGGCCGTGCGTCTTTGTGTAAAGTCGCGCTTAAGCAAGGTGTGTCTGCAAGAAATGGTCCCTGAAGCAACGGAGTGGCATTAATCTGCCTGTCTAAGTGGGGACTGGAATGTCCAACCATTACCGGCCGCGCCTGTTTACGTGCTTGTCTGGTGGCCCTTGCAAACACGTGGAACAGGGTGGCAGAGAAAGGTCAAGTGAAAGCCAAATAAGTTTGATATCAAGGCGATATCTAGTGCTATCACCGGGCATGTCAGAACCGTGGTAACACCTAGAATTCAGTAGAATGGAGCTATCGCAGTTTAAGAGGTATCTCACTGCTATTATGGAGCAATATAGATAGACCCAAGCCAGTTCCTTAAAAAAACCCACTGGTAGTACCCTCCCAGGTGTGGTCCTCCCAACTGGTAATGGGAAGTGAAACATACAGGGAGGTAATATATACTAGGGGTAAAAAGGAAGACGGGAGGTGGAGAAAAAAGAGACATGTGGCAGCCTCTTCAAGACTAACAGGTTTATTTTAACATGAGCTTTCATGGATATAAACCTACTTCTTCAGGTGCAATACCAAATGATATCAGGTATAATCAGGTAGAAATGGAAATAGAATTGGGGGCGTGGGATAGAATGTAATAGGATCCAGAAAGATACAGATCGTTCCCCTTGTCCTGAATTTTTAAAGGGCTGCGTGATGTGATACGGGTCGTTCAGATCTTTACAACGGTTTGTTAGTGCTGAGGTATGAAAGCAACCAAATCTGCGTACCAAAAGTCAGTTTCCCAGGGTTCAAAACTCTCTCCGAGAAGATTCCTTTCGTCATGCGTGCAGTAGCGAAGGCTCTTGTATTAATATATGTAGTATGCTTTGTTCGTGTCTCTGCTAATGAACTGGAGTTTGTAAATATAGTTCAATTCAGCTGTTTCTCTTTCTGGTCTTCTTTTGTAACTTTCTTGTTCAAGAACTGCAACCTGTAAATCACTTATTGGTCTTTTCCGCACGACACTCTTATAATGTGATTATTCCACTTTCAACTTCCTAGGGAATTCTGGGGTTTGCAGCTTCGAGAGGGGCCAGCCAAATGTACATTGGAAGTAGTATTACAGAGACCAATAACATCACCCCAAAGATCAGAGGTGCATTTCCATGCTCTTCCTCCAATGTGATATATGCCATCCTATGCCAGCGATGCCCCTCTACACCCTGCGTTGGATAAACAAGACAGTCGCTATGCAAGAGGATTAAAGGACACAAATCTGACATTAGAAATGCCAATAGCAAAAAACAAAAAAAAAAATGGCAGAACATTTCAGCCTTCCTAGACACACAATGGCCTTTTCCGCACAACACTCTTATAGTGCGATGATTCCACTTTCAACCTCCTATGGAATCCTGGAGTTTGCCGTTTCGGGAGGGGCCGGCCGGATTCCATAGGAGGTTGAAAGTGGAATCATCGCGCTGTAAGAGTGTCGTGTGGAAATGTTCTTGGTTGATGCTGCGCCGAATCAAAACCCCTCCCATCCTAGAGGCATTGAAATTACTTAGGACTATCCTCACACTGGCTTAATTTTGTGCCAGTGCTGTGGCTTTGTATCTGGACTAGAAATGGTTTGGATATGATGTACCTCCTTTTCCCTCTTTCTCTGTCCCCCTTCGAGTTCTTCCATGGCTGATCTTAACCAACAGAGCAGCTCTGTCGGCAGATCTCTATAATCAGCTTGTGAATGGGTATTTCTGCCAGCAGAGAAGACTTGTGCCACATCCTAACCTTCTGTAGCCAATGTATTTTAGGATTGCCTTGTAAGTAAATGAAAAAGGCCCCAGCACTTCTTTTCCTAGTGCGTTCCTCTTCCTAGCATTCCACTGTTGTATATGAATAAATATTATGCCCTCGTGAAAATTTCCCTTGCTTTTGTTTTCATGCAAAATCTAGCCAATTCACACAGAAAGAGGAGAGAGAGAGAGAACAAGCCCTAAGGAATAGTTTTATTTATTGCCGAATCAGTGGGCTACAATCTGTCTAGATAGCTGGTTTTAGCCTCTGAAAAGCAGCTCGGGAATGTAAAACCCTGTTTGTTTATGGTAGAGATGGGAGGAGGAAAAGAAAATAATCTGTCTTCACATAACAAAATGATTAGCTTATGGAACTTGCAGCCACCAGATGCATTGGCCACTGGCTTTGGTGGCAGTGTTTTAATAGAACCAGAGTTTACAGGGTGGAAGCCCTGGGATCTTTTGATTACATGGCACAGCTACATCAACCTCCTTTGTTCCCTCTGAGCATAGCCATGTGTATCACAACCTCTATAAGGGGAGGGTCAGATTTCCTAGCAAAAATACATTGTCATGATCGATCCAGTTTTAATGCAAGGTTCTGTAGGGCAGTTTGGCTTCGGAGGGGCAATTAGCAGACATTAGCTTTGCAAAAGCTCTGTTCCTAGTGGTGACTTAAAAACTGCCAGAGCTGGTTTCTTCATATAGATCAAGTCCGCTGCCTGTATTTATGAGAGTCTCTTTGGCTGTGAGGACTGTCGGGTGTGTCTGCTCTGCAAAAATTTACCATTCTTCGACTGTGACGATGCAGTCATATTTGGGTGGGAAAGCAGGGGTGATGGATTCGAACCAGAAGCAAATAGATCACGGGCAACCTCCTAGGATTTTGTACGTTTCATTAAAAAAAGCAGAGTGCTTCCTGCAAGCGAGGCTGGGGATCTGGAGAAGGAAATCGTCCAGGTTTCTGGAACAAGGAAGGTTAAAGTTCAGACGGGGAGTAATGCCGCCACCCTCTCGGGCTATTGTTCTAAGCATGACTAGAGTCAGCTCTCCCCCGCCAGGTGCTACCTGGATAATTCATATAATCTGTTGGAACCGCTTTCCTCCTTCCCCACCTCCACCATGTTAACACCTGCCAAAATGATTCTTCTCCGCACTTCTCCAGCTGCCAGGGAAGGAGGGAAATTCTTGAGACGGCTGGGACGGATCCAGCTTCCTGACTAGTCTTGGCCTCACCCTGCGCGAGGCAGTTTGACCACATTCTCCCCAAACACCCAAAGAGCGGTTGGGAACGCTCCCATCTCCAGCCACCCTTCCTTTTGCAAACCAGCCGGGGAAACTGCGGGGAAGAAACACAGCCCCGGATGAGAAGGAAGGAAAGACAGGCAGGCAGACACACGGGAGGCGCAAGAGGGGGTGAAGCAGCACATTGCTGTGCAAAGATCGTGCCGTGCAAAATTCAAAGATGGTCTTGCTGTCCGGGCCCCAACCTCCAACAAACCTCCCATACGGCAGAGGGGAGTTAGAAGATGTATTTAGACCTTCAAAGGGTTGGTGTAGTGAACTAGAACAGTTTGCTCCACTTCTGGGATCTCATCAGTTCCCAGTGAACCCCACCCTGAGCACCATCGGCAGCCTGGAGACGGCGGTGGGCACTGCCTGCAGCCCCATGACCCATTTTGTGACCCCTGAAGGCCTCCCTGGTCCCCCATACTGCCCTCTGGTGTATTAGCAACCCCTCCCAGTTTGGTATCATCTGCAAATTTGATCCGCATGCCCTTTAATTTCCATGGCAACATCCTATTGCAATCCTGGGATTTGTATTTTAGTGAGGCACTAAAGCTTTGCTGGCTGAGAATTCTACTTTCCCTCCCTGGGACTGAAAATCCTAGAATTCCATAGGATGAAGGTAAAGTGGAATCATAGCACTATAACTGTGTGGTGTGAAAGGGCCCCTAATTTTTCCTAGAAACTGGAGTGTCTGGACAAGCTAGCTACTAATGCCATCTTAGCCTTTGGCGTATGTTTTGGGTGTGGATGTGCTTATGTTGTAATCGATAACTAGAAGTTTAATAATAATAATAATAATAATTTATATCCCGCCTCTCCCAACGGATCGAGGCGGCAGCACAACAGCACATCAAATACATTAAAAGCAATTAAAACATAGCCCATCCTCCACACCCACCAACCCATCGAAAACCCCCTAAAACACATTGACTATTAAGAACAAGAGCTGTTCTACTACGTTACTGTTCGTAGTAGTAATTATTTATGTGCTATATCTATAACCTGCCTTTCCTCCAAGAAGTTCAAGGCATAGCATGTGGTCTGCACAAACACACCATTTTATCCATTTACTGACTTGTTGTATAGCTTAGGTTAACCCAGTCTCACCCGTGGGCAGATGAAAATTCCAACCTATATTTGCCCAATTCCACTCCAACGCTCTAACCACTACACCATTCTGCCTTCTTACTATTGTTGTAACTACTACTAGTAATAATATGCTTTCTCCCAGTGCTCTCAATTTGTGGAAAGTGTTTTTTGTTTTTACTTCGGGTGATTTTGACCTGATGTGCCAAACGGGAACATGTTCGGCTGCAGTGGCTCGGCTGCCACCCAAGAGGGGAGCCTAGAAAGTCAGCTTCAGTCTAGGAATCGGTTTGGGGTGAGAAAGAGACACAGCGTAAACCAACTCCCTGATGCAGAGGATGCATCTGTATCCTTTAGAGTGTACAGACTGTAGCGGAAAAGATTGTTCCCTTTCACACACCCCAGCTGCCTGCTTTCTCCAAAGGTCTTAGCCAGGAGAACAAACCTCCAGTAGAAGCAATTGACCTGCTGTAGAAGTTTCTTTGTTCCCCTAAACGCCCCTAAATATCTGAGCAACTCACCGTCTGGTCTGGTCTCAGAGATCAACAGAGGCATCGATAAATCTCCAATATAACGTGTGTTTCCTAAGTAATAAAATCCAGAGAAGTGAATGAGACTTATTTTTAATAATATTTATTTATTTGTATCCCGCCTCTCCACAAGGATCGAGGCGGAGAACAATGTGAAATACATAATACATTACAAATAGCATGTATGGTTTACAATGTGTTTTGCCCCCAACAAGCTGGGTACTCATTTTACCGACCTGCAGAAGGATGGAAGGCTGAGTCAACCTGGAGCCCGGCAGGATCGAACTCACAACCTTGTGGCTGCAGTACGGGCATTTAACCACTGCGCCACCAGAGCTCCATTTTTGAGCAAGACCGGACCTATTGTTAAGCAGAGAGAGCAGGTTGACCTCAGGCAGCAGATTCTGGGAGGCAGCAGCAAGGTTTTGGATAAGTAAGCTATGTGCCACATAGCTAGCCCTGCACTGCTTAAGTTAGCCTGTTGACTTCAGGTGAGGTGGAGGCGGCTGTCCTCCTGGCTATGCTGAAGCCAGAGATCGGCCACAGTGGTTGGAGGGTACTGGGAGTTGTAGTCCCAAAAATTCAGCTCCGGTGGAAGTGAGATTCAACTGTTAGTAAGCTGGGCTTTTGTACAAGGAATGGGAAGGGTGAGCTGTCTTGGTTTACTGCTTCAGGCAGCAAAATCAACCTTGTTTTTAAGGAAACATTTGTAGGATTTCCCCTGTGCAGGTGTTAATGTACTTCCTTAGTGTTTTATTTCTTTTGTGTGTAAGAAAGAGGTAATTTAAAGGCCATCTTTGTGATACTTGCTTCATATCATTCTTGCCTGATTTACACAGCATGAGGGGTTGAAAACCAACACTCTGAAGATATTTTATGCACCCCACATTCTTGCTAAAACCAACTAGCAACTCTCATCTCTTTGGGCCTTTCCGCACTAGACCCTTATATTATTCCACTTTCAACATCCTATGCAATGCTGGGGTTTTTAGTTTACCGAGGCCAAAGAGCTCCCTGGCTAAGAATTCTCAATGCCGCTCCCTAAACTGCAAACCCCAGGATTCCATGGGATGTTGAAAGTGGAATAATAGCACTGTAACAGTGTAGTGCGGAAAGGCCCTGTCTTTCTTCCCACAATTGTCACTTTCTTCCTTTCGTATACCTACAGCCTTGGTCCCTCTCCTCCGCTGAAAGACTTGTCATTTTCTCTAATCTCGGATGGATATTTTATTCAAAAACACTAGGGAGATCCTCAGCTATCAAGAGGTCACTCCATAAATGTTATCACTTTTTGGTGAAACATCTGTTGACCGGAGATACCATACCCTCCAACATTTCACAGATTAAAAACCAGGGGACACAAGCCAGAGCAACATCAGAATCTGCCAAGGTGGCAGAAGTTATTGCTGAGGAAGATCAGACGAGTTGGGAGATGTCCCATCAGCCGTTTGCTTTGCCTGATCCTACTGGGAAGGATCAGACCCCACCCCGTCATTTCCCCTTTCCTCCTGCTGGTTTGCAGCAATTGAAGTACAGTAAGCTGGAGACAAAAGATGAAAGTGGGAGGAGACTAGAGAAACCAGGACATTTTAAAAGCTGCTGAAAAAGTGGGATGGCATAAGATTCGTCAGAACTGTCCCTGCCAAATTAGGACAGTTGGAGAATATGAAATATGCCCAAGGAAAAAATGTTTGCCCAGCAGCCATTGAGAAGAGATTCACTTCTAAAAGAGGAGCTGCTTGGATTCAAGCCAGCTGAGAAGCGACTTGTCTGTTTCCTTTTTTAAAATGTGAGAAGTCTTCAGCAGACAATGTTAGCTTTCAGTTTTGAAGGGAATGCTTTCAGTTTTTGGCAGAAGCTCTTTGGAGCATTAAATGCCTCCATAACTGCCACAGACTCTGTGACAATCCAAGGCCTGTGTGGCTGTACCACTAACCAAGGTCAACGTGTCCGGTTAAATAGTTGTTTATTTAAATGTTGCTTCCAAAGGTTTTCATAGAACAATTGTTAGTCAAAGACATTTGTGTGAAGTGCTGTTTCTGATATTTAAAAAAAAAAAAGGACAAGCCACAGCCACGAAAAATTCACTCCAGATCTCCAGATCATCCATATTTTTCACCTGCAGAACAAGGCAAAATCTGGATACCAGCATATGCTCAGAGGCACTCTTTACGACAAATGTAGACTTGGGCAAGTGTAACAAGGCAACAGAAGAAAAGGAAAGAGACAAAGATGAACCAAGTTTGCCAGTTGATGTCTGTCCCAGATCCTCATGATTTAGGGCCAAAAACCTGAAACTAGGAACAGCTCCTTGTTAGGTCCCAGGGTGCAGACAGGTGATTTTACGAAGGAAATGTCACCGGAAGCAGCCTCTAATAATCAAATTAAACATGATCTGGGGCAGACGATGCGAGCCAAATAAAAAAAACACCAGGTCTAATAAACAGAGAGCCCGCATGGTATAGTGATTGGACTAGGACTCCAAAAGACCAGGGTTTAAATCCCTGTTTAGTTATGGAAAGCCACTGGGTAAGCCTGGGCAAGTCACACCCTCTCAGCCTTAAAGGAAGGCCGTGGCAAACCTCCTCTGAAGAAATCTTGGCAAGAAAACCCTAGAAGCGAGAGTCAACTTGAAGGCATGCAAAATTGATAACCAGCTTAGTGTTGTGGTTTGAGTGACGGACGAGGACTCTGAGAGACCAGGGTTTGAATCTCTGCTCGGCCACGGAAACCCACTGGAATCGCACTCTCTCAGCCTCCGAGGAAGGCCAAGCAAACTCCCTCTGAGCAGATTTTGGCAAGAAAGAACCGTGATAGGTTTGCCCTTAAGATTGCCATAAGTCAGCAGTGGCTTGGAGGCACACAATAACAAGTCGTAGTAGTAATATTTTTCAAGGCAGTACTGTCACCCTGAGATTCCTCCCCTTTCCCTTGAGAACCAGAAAAAAGGGGCCAGGCCCTGAGAAACCTAGGAACACACTTTGTTATAAGACATGGCTCTTTTTATCCATTAGCTGGCAGGGATTGAGCATTCTTATTTCCTTTGAAATGTTTGTGTCCCGGCCTCATCTGCCGTTGCGTTCTTTTTCATCCCATTGTGTGTGGTGGGGATAGGGGTGGAGGAGAGAGCGGGCACACGTCTCTAGTAGTGGAACTGCGTTTTCTTCCCTGCCTCTGCCTGGCAGAGCTTGTGGCAAAGCTGGGAAGCTTGGGTCCTTCTGGAATGACAGCTGCCCGGAGGCTGTGTTGGCAGGCAGGTGTGCCAAGGAAAAGCAGTTTGTCTGGTGGAGAGAGAGAGAGAGATTGAGGGAGTGCCTGCCCAGCTGGTAACGAGGCGGCATCATCCACTTGTTCAGATCAAAGGATGACAACATTTGGAGCTATCGGGTGGTAGTGAGTAATCCCTTCCCATTCCTGTTCAAATGAGGAAACCTCTCAGCTGGAGGAAGCCCTCGTCTCTCATCTGTGCCGCCTGGCTGCTTCATCATGCCTTACGCAGTTGTTCTGGCGCGTCCAGAAAGGGACAGGAGATAAATAGCAGGCCGCAGAGCCAGCTCTGCCGTTAGGCGGAATGAGGCGCCCACGTCAGGCAGCAGATGCTGCGGGAGGCAGGGGGAACAAGGGTGGCAAAACTTCCCCACCAATTTTTCTCAGCCCCTCTGAGGTTTTCTGGTCTCTTTCTATGGCCATTTCCACACTAGACTGTTATAGCACTATGATTCCACTTGCAACATCCTATGGAATCCTGGGGTTTGCAGTTTCAGGAGGGGCCGGCCATGTGTGTGCCTTTAAGTGGCTGGTCAATTTATGGTGACCCCATGAATTTTGCCTCGAGAAAACCCAAGACCATATGCCCTGCAGCTGTCCGGACTGGGCAGGAACAGTCCCGATCAGTCTTCTCCCCTTTCACTTCTTCAGCTGCTATTAAAATGTCCCGGTTTCTTTCCCGCTCCTCCTGCTTTCCCCCTTTTTTCTTCAGCTTCCCAGTAGCCTCAGCTAAAAGCGGCATGCTGCAGTCTCCCCTAACTCATCTGTTCTGCTTCTTCCATAGCTTTTGCCCTGCCGAGCACAATCTGATGTTGCTTTGCCACATCTGTTTTCATCTGCGAAATGTTTGGAGGTATGCAGGATCCCTCTCCAGTTTGCACTCTGGCCATCCTGGGTGAATTGTAGCATGTCCTGGGGCATAGCTGTTGCTTCGGATATGCCTCTTGTGGACCAAAAAAAAAAAAAGAGGGGGAAGGAACAAATCAAAACTATAAAAAGCGATCACGAAAACCAAAAGCCATTTTTCATTCATCTCCATGTAGGAAAAACAGATCTGTATTGGGGAGCACAGTCAGGGGCCAACCTCTTTTGAACTGGTTTTCTCCTCAAGTTTCCCTTGAGCTTTGGCAATTGCCTTTTGGTAAAATAAATTTAAAAAATGCATGCACCTGCCTCATGGGCAGCAGCAAAAGGAAATGACTCTACCCTCTAAAGGTTCTCTGTGGAAAATCTCCTGCACGGGTTGGGCATGAGACGCCACCCACCGTCCCCGTGTCGAGGAGGGACCTCAGACATACCTCCCCCCCCGACTTTTACTGCAGTTTAAATTTATAACTGGCATGAGGAGCGGGCTGGGAGAAAGGATTTTTAAATTTTATTTTACTTTATTTTTGTCCGCGAACACAACTACATTCTAATTAGGTGATACAATTTCTTCAGATGAAGTTCAGCTCTTAGGGGGATATTAGGTTTTACAGTGCCCCGTGCGAGATGGTGTGTTTTGTGTATCCCGTCGCCGAGCGACGCAAAACCGCATGGATGTGAGAGACTGTTTTATGATCAGGCCGAGCTGTTCTTGGACGGCCGACAGTAAGCAGAGTTATGCTGGAATCTCTGCCTTCGGTATGTTTTTTTTAAAGAAATAAGAATTTAAAAATAAGGGGAAAAAACCCCGCACCACCACCAAGCAAGTGTGAAAGCAATTAGGTTCGTATTCTTCGCGGTGCTTGGCCTGATCCCATATTGTCAGCACCGCCTGCTGTTGCCCCTTGGGCAGAGTTTACATGACGCCACGTCCAGGTGTGGGCCCAAGGGTGGCGTGTGAAACTCAGTTGACGTTACTTCCATTTAACAAGCTCCTTGAACATGTAAAAACCTTGTTCTGTTCCTCCTGGGGGCTGGTTCGGATCTCACTGCTTTTGCGAGAAGGCCTCTGCAAACCGCTTCGTTCTTTCGAAACCCGATGTGGAGTGAGAGCTGAATCCTAAGGCTAGTCCCCATTAGGGTAAACCCAAGTGAAGCAATGGGATTTATGGAAGCATCTCCTCCAGATGCAGCGGGCGGGTCTCCTCGAGTTGGATCAGGCAACAGGATTTGGGCCTTAGCCTCCAAGGCTGGCTCGGACGTTAGGAAAAGCTAAAAGAGCCATTGTGAGGCTAGGAGGCATCAGCAAGAGTGTAGTGTCTTGGTTGTGTGCCCTGAGAAGAAGTCCTTCCTCAGGCTTTCAGCATTCAAATGGGATGGGTGACCCTTAGAATCATAGAACCATAGAAGGGGAAGAGGCCCCAGAGGCCATCCAGTCCAACCCCTTGCTGTGCAGGAACACCCATCAAAGTATTCCCAACAGATGGCCATCCAGCCTCTGCTTAAAAACCTCCAAAGAAGGAAACTCCACCACACTTCCACTGCTGGACAACTCTGACCATCAGGAAGTTCTTCCTGAGGTTCAGGTGGAATCTCCTTTCCTGCAGCTTGAATCCATTGCTCCTTGTCCTAGTCTCTGGAACGGTAGAGAACAAGCCCGCTCCCTCCTCAACATGGCATCCCTTCAGATATTTAAACATGGCTATCCTGTCCCCTCTTAACCTTCTCTTCTGCAGACTAAACATCCCCAGCTCCCTAAGCCATTCCTCAGAGGGCTTCACCAGGGCTACCACACTCCGAGGCAGCCTATTCCATATTCCAAGAGCTGTTGGACAGTGGAAAAAGCTGCCTGTGAGTGTGGTGGAGTCTCCTTCTTCGGAGGTTTTTAAACAGAGGCTGGATGGCCATCTGTCGGAGTGCATTTTAATTTTGCTCCAGCATAATGTCCCCTCAGGGTATTGTGAGACATCTAAATGGCAGCCCACAGTGAATACCTGAGGCTGTCTTCATTTTTCTGATTCCCCAGAGTAATACTATAATTAGATATGGACCTATGGACCTCTTGGCCAAACAATGGGACTTGAGGCATCTATCAACAGTAGCAAAATTAAAAATATCTATATAAATAAGTAGAAACACAAAGAGAAATTGAAAACCCAATGGCGATTTGGAATTTGGATTGGGGTTTGGAAAATCCTGTTCTCATTCAGATGAGAAGCTCCCCAGATGACCCTGAGCCAATAACTGCCTCCGAGTTTGACCGCCTTGCAGGGTTGGTGTGAAGATAAATTGGAGGAGGAGCAAAGACAGCCAAGGGCCCTGCCTGGAGGTCTGGCGATAAAATGTGGAATTAAAAAAATGCAACTAGTGAAGTAAAGAAATGCATTTTGAAAAGAGCAGTAGAAGAAACAACAGCCCTTTTCAACTATAACGCACTTCATAACTTACCCAAGGTTTGTATGAATAAAAAGGTCTTTGTCTGCTGGAGGACAACAGACAGAGGGCCAGCCTAGCCTCCTTTTCCTGTGCACTGTGGAAAATTAAAATTTAATCTTAGCAGCTCCCAGCTGCCTGGTGCTGATGCTGCCAGTGCCCAATGAATCTGTCCAAAAAGCTGACCATTGCAGGAAAAGGTTTGCCAGAAGGCATCTTACTAAGGGTGGCTCAACATAGTGATGTTATCTCCTAATGGGGCAATCATAATAGGAGGACAATAATAGACCATCTCAATGCCCAAAATTTAACGAGCGTTGGCCCAATTATAGACTAATATTGCACAGAAAAACAACTGGTAACAACTGCCAGTTCTCAGACCAGAGGAACAAAGCTAGAAACATTGAGGGTGAAGACAGGAGGTTACCCCACATGGAAAGAGGATCTATATATATTACTAATACAGTTCCCTATGGATTTGAACAGCCACTTACGTACCCTGCAACAATATTCTTTTCTCCAAATTAAAGAAGATTGTGACTTTGGGAAAGTCACAGTGAAATAATATGGGAAACCTATAGTGCCTTTTGAAAACAATTGCATACCCTGCAACCCTACATTGCATACCCTGCAAAGGCCAAGCAACATCAGAGTGTGGTCAAAATGGTGAGTTATTGATGCGGAAGAACGGACAAGCCAGGCTTGGCTGAAGCAGTTTGCTTTTGCCTGAACCTATAGGGAAGGGCAAAATCTATCCCTTGCTCTCCTCTCCGCTCCACAGAAATGAGTGCAAAGTTTGCTCTTGGAATTCAAATTTCCAGCATCTGGAGTAAGCTGAGGACCAAGGGAGAAAGTGAGAGGAGGAGAGAGGAACCAGAACCTTTTAAAAGCAACTGAGAAAGTGGGAAGGCAGAGGACTTAATCAGGACTGACCCTGCAAATCTGGGACAGTGAAAATTCAAGTCCCATCGAGCTCTCCAGTATCGCCTCAAATTTAAAAAGGTTATACCATTTTTAAATTCTTTTGCATGCTTGTTTATAAATAGCGCAATGGAGAAAAGTAACCAGCCATGTAATGTGAAATGTTGCTTTGCAAGTGCATAATATTGACAGTTAACAAATTACTGGTGCTCCATTGGATCCTCATCATTTCTGCCTAGGGAAGCAAAATAGTTTCGATTTGGCTTGGGTTGTCATTGTTGCATAATTCCTGCAGAATTGCTCCAGGTCTGTAATTTCTGTTATTGAGTCAAACTTTGGAAACATATTTTTCTCCAGGAGGACTTCAGTTAGCTCATTGGAGAGAAGGACGTTGGAAAACATTTTGGTTTCTGAAGCTGCTCACCATGTGGTTGCCAACTGCCACCAGAACTAGAAGGTGGATGGTCTTGGAGGAGCAGGGAAGGGGACGTGGGAATCCCCTGTTTTCTTAAAAAGCAAAGGAATGCTGGCATGGAAAATCCCTCTAATGGCGACAAATTGAAGCCGAAACCACATGAAAAGAAAACCATTTGCATGGTTTAAGTATACTCCATACGGTGGAAAACAAGTAGGCTCTCTCTCTTGGTGCAGAGCAGGAAAAAGGGCCATCTTTCTTGTACCCTTTTTGAGTCCCGATTTAGCAGGCACAATCCTATTTAATCTTCTGTTTCACTGTTTCAGCTGCTTTTAAAATGTCTCGGTTTCTCTTTCCCACTCTCCCCCTTTGTTCTCAGCTTGCTTAAACTAGTTTTAAGGGGACTCTGCTGTTATAGTTGTTAAAAGAAAGTAAAAGGCCCATAAAGATACTAAATTGTATTTCATAAACTTACCTTATTTGTTCTGCAAAGAATGGTGACTGTATCAGTGTTCTGGCAGGGTTAGCGTTTGACATCTCAAATAAAAATGATTCAAAGAGAAATAGCTTTACAGGAAATGGATCCAGTAGAAACCCTGGTGGCGTCACATCCTTGGGAAGAGAGTGAGGATTTTTAGAGGGGAGATTCTGAGCGTTGGTTATTAATGATAACTTTGCCACTGTGAGGATCGTCATTGTGTTTCATGTTTTTATGACATTGTGCTTTCTTTTATACATACTTGTACATTGTGGTGGGATCTGCCAAGGTGGAAGACCTTGCGATGTTCCTTGAAGTAAGTGCTGACTGATGGAAACCTATTCTAGGGTTTTTTTGCCCAGATTTATTGAAGGGAAGTCTTCCATTGCCTTCTCTGAGGCTAGGTGTGGCTTGCCTAAGGTCATTGTTACCCTGATTTATGGGGTCCCGTGAGGGACCCCTTGATGTGCTCCAAATAATGGGGAATGGGAATTAGCTAGAGCACAAGCTAAACCAATGCAAGAGGCAAGGTAACCGAGCAAGATCTTGAACCCAATGTTTATGAGATCAGGCCGAGTCAATAATCAAGCAGAAGTAAATAATAATTGTTTTTCTTTATTAAAAGACAGTCAACACGCACGTATGCAATTGCTCGCACAGACCTAAGAAAGGTAATGGTAGGAAATGTGATAGGGGATTTTGAGAAGGATTTTTCAGGGGAAATGCTACACCTGATCCTGTAGTCAGAAGAAAAGTCAGTTGGAGCGGAGATTCTCAAGCCCCAGGATTCCATAGGATGTCGAAAGTGGAATAATTGTGCTATAAGAGTGCAGTGCAGAAATGGCCACAAAATCCTATCAGCGAGTGGGCCCCTGGCAGGAATAGAGAGACATTGGAGAGAGAATGTGGTTTCATTCCTGCTTCTTTGCTTGGGCATCTTTGCCATAAGTGATTCCCACTAAGTCTGGGGTTGTCTTCTTTTTCTCCTTTGCTGCCCCTTCCTCCTCCCCCTTCCTCTGCTTTGTTCGCAGAGCCCCTTCCTCCCACCCACTCACTTCCTCCACTTTGCAGGGGCTCTGCCTTTTCCAGCTGCTGCCATGGGCCCTCCTAACCAAGAGAGACCACAGCATCCTTCTTTTGCGAGCAGCACCTCGGAACAAGGTTTGGCAGCTTCCTCTCGGAAGCGCCGCCAGACGGGTCGGTGGTTAATGCTTTGGGCTGCTGGCACGCTGTCCTAAAAGCCGAGGCAGACTGTGGCTTGCCGGCAGTGTTGCCCATCTGGTTTTGTGGAGAAGCAAGAAGGAGAACGGGGCCGCAGCTAATTAGGACCACACTTTAAGACAGAGGGAGAAAAAAACAGATAACGGAGACATACACGCAGAGAGCATGGTTTTATACCCACTTCCTTGTAGGGCCTGGATCTATGGTTTGCTCCTGTCACTTTTCCCAGTTTTCTGCCTCTATAGTCAAGGAACCCGATCAGCTATACCATGAATAGAGCCTGGGGTGGGGAAAATCTGGCCCCCAAATTTGTTTCTGTGGCCTCCCAAGACCACCCAGGGAAATCCTTCCTCCCCACTGCCCCCTAAGAGACCGAAGGGGCAATTTCACCATCTTTTCAGCCCCAGAAGAGGCCATTTCAGACCAAAGAGAGGCCTTTTTTTTTCTCTCTGTTGGGTCTAAAATGGCCTAGAAAGAGTCAAAAATGTGGTGAAATTGCCCCCTACGCAATAGAGTGAGACAAGAACTTCAGTTGATGCTCGAGAGGCATTGGAGAAGAGAACTACATGCAACTTGGCCAAGCTTGTAGCCTTCAGACTCTTGAAGAAAGATTAAATTGCCAGTCCAATTAGCTTTCGTACATAGAATATGAAAGGGCACCATCTTGTTTCTTTTCCTCATGCAGTAAAGTGTCTTAGGCTATCTGTGCAAAGGAATATTACAAAGGATTCTGGTCATGTTCTGTCAGAGTAGCCAGATTTCTATACCCTCCAGTGTTTCACAGATGAAAACCAGGGCACTTGTGACCAAGCAACATCAGAATGTGGTGAAGACGGCAAATGTTATTAATGAGGAAGAGCACACAAGCTTGGAGAGGCTGCAGCAGTTTGCATTTGCCAAAGCCTACTGGGAAAGGCAAGTTTCCACCCCTCCTCTGCTCTCTGCTGAGTTAGCTGGGTGTGAATTACTCGTGCACTTGGAACTCCATTTGCAGCAGTTGAAGTAAAGTGGAAATGGGGGAAAGTAGAGGAGGAAAGAGAAACCGGGACATTTTAATAGCAGCTGAAATGTGGGACAGTAGAGGGTTAATGTGAACTATCCCTGCCAAATTGGGAAATCGAAGGGTGTGGATTTCAGACTGTTTGAATCTGTACTAGAACTCATCATCTAGAGAACAGAAGCAAAATAGTGACTAGGAAGATCCAGAATAGGGGAGGGAGGAAAGGCAGTTTTACCCCGATTTTACCCCTTAGTCATAAACTAGAGAGACAAAGCCTACCTCTGAAGTGCTACGGATCAAGGATTCTAAAATGAAGATTGTAAAAACTGGCCAGTGGAGCTACAGAAAGTCCTCTTTTCAAGGGCAACCAATTAATATGCATATTTCATAGATGAGGAATACTGTGGCTAACAAGATAAGCGATTAGTACAAGGCCAACCACATATTGGATACTTTTTGCTATTGTTAGAAGTTCTTGCCAATCTACTGCAACTCATCCAGAAATCGTAGCGTTTGGAATGCTGCTTTAAAAACACATGAGCAATAGCGGTTTTAAAACAGTAGTTCTTAACCTTTAGAGTATTGCATTAATTATATATTTCTTATTGTTATTTTTAAAAATATGCTTTAAAAAGGACTACACTCCAAAATGGTTGAGTAGTGAGTAAGTGTTACATGAAGAGAGGGAGGGTGAATGCCATCGCTCATCATGAAGTGAGTTTGCAAAGATAATGAAAATGCATTGCAGTTAGCAGAGTTATTTATAAAATCTTATTTCCAAGGTCTGTCAGGAGATCTTGAACTGCCTTCTTCGTCTTGCTCTTGGGTACATGTTCCGTTCACTCAGGGCCTTACATTTTTGCTCAAGGTGAAGTTGGGTGGCCATGTGAGAACTTGTGTGGCACATTGCACTCTCCAGGTATATATGGGGTTCCATTCCAGGAACCCCCATGTGAAATAGAAAATGCAAGTGTCATGTTCCATTGTGAATACAACATGCATGTGTCTGAGCCTGCATAGGTGTCCATCTGCCATGCCCTTTGATTATAATGAGAGCGATGCTTCGTGCAACCTTGCATATTTGTGTGCGGAGGTTGTGCCGGAAGAGGATGCACTGTATAGTAGTTAAGAGTGCTACCCTGTGATGTGGGAAGTCCAGCTCTATATTCAGTCACGGATGATCTTGGGCCAATTACTACCTTTCAGCCTGGCCTACCTTATAAAATTGTTGGGAAAGTTAAATCTATCCAGAACTTTGAGAAAGAATGGAAAGGAGTATTGGATTGGGTAAGGATATAAAAGGCAAACCTCCCTCTGAACAAATTTTGCCGAGAAATCCCCAGGAGAGATTCGCCTTAAGGTCACCATAAGTGGGAAACATGCAGAATATCAAAATGGAGGGGGACCTAGACAGACATTTTTTGTGCTCTCTCATCTGCTTTGTAACTTTGTAAAAGGCAGCTTAGGAGCATCTGCTAGAAGTGATTCCAAATGCTTTTTTTATTCAGGTAGCTATAGTTTTGAAACAGATAACGATCAGACCCTTCCATTTTAGGGCCCTTATCAGCAATGATGACTAAGAGAGCCAGTATGATCTAGTAGTCTGAGCATTGGACAATGACTCTGGAGGCCAGGATTTGAATCCCTGCTCAGCCATAGAAACCCATTGGGTGACCTTGGGTAAGTCACACCCTCTCAGCCTCTGAGCAGGGCAGAAATCTTGCCAAGAAAACCCGTGATAGACTTGCCTTGGAGTTGCCCTAAGGTCAGAAATTAAGGGTTAAAAAATGGGGTGAGATGCTGCAAGTGAGGTGAGTGCAGCAAAAATGCCTTTTGGGGGCTGCAGTTGGCCCGTAGCCCACAATTTGCCCAATTTGCACAATCTGCCGTGTCTGGATTGAAACAGTATCGGTCAGACCAAGGTTTACCAGCTCATCCCCTGTCTGTGTCCCTCCGTCTGGATTATGAAATCATTTCCACAGTGGGCTCGCACACTCAACATGAGTATGACTTAACCACTAGTTTGTCTCACCCACTGTTGTCTGCTCTGGCCGGCAGTGACTCCCTTACGGTTTTGGGCAAAGGAAATCTTTCCCCTCCCATCACCTGCCACCTGATCCTTTTCTTTACAAAAAAATAAAACTGGAGATGCCTGAGGCTCAACCTGGCTGAAAATGATGCTGCTCTGCCACAGCGTTATTATGGACCCCCTGGCAAGCATTCAAATCCCCCTCGAGTTAATCCGCTGCAAACTGACAATTGGTTTCCAGTAAATGCAAACCTCAGCGTCTCACATATTGCAACCGAGACAAACAGACTGACTAACCGACCACGACCACAAGCTGCAACAGCTGTGCGGCGGGCTTGCTTGGACAGAGAAAAAGGAACATCTGCCTTTGCTCTCCGTTCAAAGCAGGGTGCCTGCGTGCATTTCTCCAAGCTCAGGAAAAGTTATTTGGAACTACACTTCCCAGAACTCCAAAGAAGTGTGCTTTGAAAAACTGTGGTTCTTGAGCTCCATGCTTGGTTTGGGTTTGTTTGTTTTTTTCTTTTCTGCCCCTTTTTGGAGTACGTATGCAAGGTTTTCGGCAGGATGTGGCAAGCTGAAAGAGGCAGGCGCCCCAACATGCTTGCGATGTGAAGAGGAGGAGGCCAGACGCCAAGGTCAACTTGACCTCCGATCTATATTATGCACAGTCATCCCTGAGATGATACAAATCCCAGATTCCCAACAGGTGGCCTGTCTAATCTGGCATCCTGTTTCCGGACTTGTGGGTGAGACCAACACTGTCATTTTCATCAAAATGAAGTCGCTTAGGTTTGCAGTGCCATGAAAGGGGGCAGATTTGTCTGCTTTGTTATTATGGTGTCCTGTCCTCCAACTGTTCCCATTCGGCAGGGGCACTTCGATTAGTTCTCTCCTGTCCCACTTTTTCAGCTGCTATTAAAACGTCCTGGTTTCATTCTCTTCCGCCTACTTCCTCGCTTGATCCTCAGGTTCCTTCAGTTGCTGTACACTGAGTTGAAAGTACAAAAGTGGTTTGCATTCAGTTTAGAAGAGGAGTGGTGGAGTCTTCGCCTTCCCAGTAGTTTTAGGCAAAAGCAAACTGCTCCACTATACCAAACATATGGGCTCACCTGGAAGGGAAATCTCAAGACCTTCCAGTTCTTTTTGTTCTGATTTTACCGGTATATTTCCAGGTTTGCATCAAAGCTTTTTTTTAAATATCTCAGGTTTCCCTCCTTTCCTCTCTCCTTTGTGTTCTTCCTCCTCCCCTTTCCATTGGTTAGTGTCACATCTAGACTCAAACAACATTTCGAAAAGGGATTTTCACCAATTTCCACTGAGCCTTTCTTTATTATTTTTCAGGAGTTTCACGAACAAAAGCACTAGCATGTTTTAGCAATAGTTAAACATTAGCATCCTTTTATTTTGTTGGAGACATTCCTCTTTCCCTTGCTTGATCTCTCTTGAATCTGTGTCCTCGAAACAAGAGCTGTGTTTTACTAGTGGAAACCATTTTAGCTAATTCTGGAATAATGCAAACAGACAGCCAGGTAGGTACAGTCAGAGACTTTTTACACCAGCTCCTCAGGTTGCTTTATTTTAACCCAGTATGCAATCATAAAGAACAGGAATAAAATCTGGGACTTTTCAGTCTGGATGTGCCCAAGCCAAAGCAAAACAAAGTATGGAGTATGGTGTCTAGATCAAGGGAGGTACTGGTACCACTCTACTCTGCTTTGATTAGACCTCATCTTGAATACTGTGTCCAGTTCTGGGCACCCCAATTCAAGAAGGACATGGTCAAGCTGGAGCAAGTCCAGAGGAGGGCGACCAAAATGGTGAGAGGCCTGGAAGCCATGAATCCCCATGAGGATAGACTTAGAGAGCTGGGTATGTTTAGTCTGCAGAAGAGAAGGTTAAGAGGGGACAGGAGAGCCATGTTTAAATATTTGAAGGGATGC
>CAOLHI010006159.1:0-41484 GCA_948474755.1 Ctenosaura bakeri
CCTTCAAGTTGTTTCCAATTTATGGCTACCCTAAGGTGAACCTATCATTGGGTTTTGAGAGGGATAAGAGCATGTGATGTGCCCATAGTCATCCAGTGGATTTCCATGGCCCCCAGAGTCATAGACCTTTTCCACACTATATTGTTATAGTGCTATTATTCCACTTTCAACATCCTATGGAATCCTGGGGTTTGCAATTTAGGGAGGGGCCTTTAGAATTCTCAGCTGGACAGCTCTTGGGCTTGGCCAGTTGCTGTGGAGATGAGGCCTAGCAGCAAGGAGGAGGGCACTGTGTTCCCTCAGGAACCCAACCTCTGTGTGTTAATAACTCTGAAGGCAGATTGGATTGGGGAATATGAAGAAAAGTTAAAGGTACTAGACAAGACAGTTTGGGGAATTAGAGACACAAGATCTCAAATCTTTCTAACATGTATTTACCTATGAGAAAATAAAATCCTGGGCAATGCTGGTTATATACGCTAGTCTTCCAATAAAACTAAATGGAGAGAGAATCAGAAATGAACAGTTTAACAATGGAATTTGCTATCAAAGGATTTGTTACTAGCCACCACCACTGATAGCTGTTAAGGCATTTAGCCACATTTATGGAGGATTGTGCTATCAATGGCTATCAGTTGTAATGGCTGCATACTACCTCTAGTATAAAATACTTCCCATAGACATAAAACTGACCGTATGGGAAGAACATGCTAAATTAGTTAGACCTTTGGCATGATCCAGTATAGCTCTCCTCATCAGAGATCAGGATCATGCTTCTAGAGACCTATGCATATTCAACAGATTATCACACGAGGCAGGTAAATCACATTTAAAGCCAGATAATAGCATATTTGATTGGGACTTATCACAATACTTCATTCCTCTTCTCTTGATCTCCTGGCAGGATACCATTTTGAAAGCATTTCTTTCTAAATGATTTTCCATATTTCCCAAATCGTGATGGTGAATACAAAACAGTTACCTAGCCCCCATAACTGTTTTGTATTCAGGATTGCTACTTAGTCAATATTTTGACACTTGTTGTTGTTGTTGTTGCGTGCCTTCAAGTTGTACCCAAGGTCACCCAGTGGATCTCCACAGCTAAGCGGAGAATTGAACCCAGGTTTCCAGGGTGATAATCCAACACTCAAACCACTACACCATGGCCATTTCTGCATGGTGTCGCAGTCCCGCTATAGGGACAAGATGGCAGCAGTCTGCAGGTTGTGCTTGCGTACGATGCCATTGCAGTCCTTCTGCCATCCCACCCTCATGCATCGCGATCACAGGATTTTTGCTTAACAGATTAAATCCATTAAGCATCCGCGACTGCACAACACTTCTGTACTTATCTGCCATGCAGAAGGGCCGGAAGTGCAATGGAGGCACTTCTTTCCCCAGTGGAGCATGGGGCAGAGCCTGGCTGCACTGTGAAAAGTAAACGCTTGTCCCTCATGCTCTCTTCTGTGGGGAGCCAGTCAGGTGCGGAGGGGAGCATTTCTGTTGCACCCCCTTCCCATCAAAGGCACTGCCAGGATTGTGATGGGACAACACGGAAGAGCATTGTGTGGAAATGGTGCATGTTGGCTTTCACTGACACTACTGTTCCGTGCTAAACCTAATTTACTGGGCATCAGCTGCACAGAGAGAAGGAGATCTTGCAATCCCTTTCAGCAAGACAACTGAAAGTTGTCTAACTAAATCCAGAAGTCAAGCAGGGGGACAGATCACCCTTGCAGAGGCATGAAAGATGATGGCTATAAGAAATTAGGCCAAGGGCCCCATGCAGTCCTAGGGATGCAAGTTGCCCATCCCATCCTAAGACATAAGACACTTTTTATACATCAGATCAGAGTATTTTTTCTACCCTACACAGCATTGTCTAGTATTCTGGCTGGCAGCTGCCATCCAAGATCTCAAGCAAAGGCCTCTCCCATAACACCCTCTGCTACCTGATCTTCTCAACAGGAAATCAGAAAGCAGGACAGAAGCATGGGGGGTGGGGAGGCAGGGGGGATAAAATGCTGCTGCAAGATTTAACTCCATGGGATAAAATATTGATCTGTATTAATTTACACTGCCTTCATGTCCCAAAGCAATACTGCTGGAAAGTGAAGGTTATTGATTTAGAAGATGATGATAAACTGCACTTCAGCTTCTGTGGTTGAAGGTGATGTTCCAAAAATTTATTTGATTTTAGATTCTGACCCCATTTGTGGATTTCATAGTTGAGAGCTGAACTACTCCCCTTTAAGGTGAGGGATGAATTTTAATCTTCTTTCAGCCACAGCAGGGTTGTTAATATTCTTGTCATTCATAGCTAGATTTGCTATGGTGTGATTTTTTTTCTCTCTCTCTCTGTACCAAGAGCCTGCATGGTCCTAATTTGTCTTTGTGGCTTTATATTTTTCTCTGAGACAGGATGCCACCTTTTTTCCTATATTTTTCTTGTCTGTTCTGGGAAGTCTTCTTTGTTCTCTTTCTCTCTCTCTTTCTCTCACACAGACACACACAATGGCTATTTCCACACTACAGTGTTATAGTGGTATTATTCCTGTTTCAACATGCTGTGGAATTCTGGGGTTTGTAGTTTACTGAGGCCAAAGAGCTCTTTGGCTGAGAATTCTAAATGCCTCTCTCTAAACTGCAAAGCTCAGAATTCCATAGGATGTTGAAAGTGGAATAATAGCACTATAACAGTCTAGTGTGGAAATGGCTATGGCTTTTTCCCATGATGTCTAACTGATGTGATTCATTTCAGAATGGAATTAGCTATGGCCAGTATAGGAGAGGCTGAGATAGTTTTATTTTTCTGCATTTTGTCTCCTTTTTTTCCCCTCCACTCTTCTTTTATCACATCATTGCATCATCTTGCCATGCAAACAGGAAGCAATGGGACCTCATCATCATCAGGTGGTACCACATTGCTGCCTGCTCCACAGATGCTAAGCAGAATACAAATTATTCTCCCTGACTGATTGCTAGATTATGGATTCTATGGAGAGCAACGACTACAACACACACAATTCCGGCTACGGCAAGAGGGGGCATGGCCACTGTGCAGGAGACATGGCTGTGGTATGTGGGGGTGTGGCCATGGCACGCGAGGGCTTGGTTATAGGCCAGGACGCCCCAGAAACATTGCTGCCCGGGGCAAATTGCCTCCCCACCTCCACGTTCCTATGCAACTGTCTTTAGGATTTGCCATTTCTTGTAAATTAGTTGAGTGGTACAGATGGGGATCAATGAACTCCGACACCATTCTTACAAAGAAACAAATGATTGTATGTGTGCGTGTGTGCATGGACGCGTATATTTGCTTTGTGAAGTGATCCAAGGGCTGGAGTTATAACTTACAAGGGTATACAGGGGCATCTTTTGCAAAAGTGGCTGAAATGCTTTTCAGTCAGACATCTGGAAGTCACCTAACCAAATCCAGAAGTCAGGCAGGGGGACAGAGGGAAGGAAGGATATCACAGTAGGTGTGGTGCAGAGAAAAGGATATGTTTATGGCATAGCGAAACACACATAAACAAGAAACCCCAGAATTCCACAGGACGTGGAAAGTGGAATAATAGCACTATAAGTGTAGCATGGAAAGGCTCCTAGTTACATTTACAACCTGCCTTTCTTCCCATGAGCCCAAGGCAGTATCCATGGTTCTTTTTCTCTCCACTTTATTTTAAGTACAAGCCTGTGTGGTAAGTCAAGCTGAGAAAGAGCAACAGCTTCAAGGTCACCCACTGTGTTTCAGGGCTTGATGAATACTAGAATCCTGATCTCCCAAGTATCAGCCCAGCAGTCCAACCACTGCTTATAGGTACACACCTGTGTGTTACACAGAAGTGTATGCGACTGCAGCCTAATACTCTTTCATTGGTCATTTTGATAGCTAATTCAGGAGGAAACAATCAAAAGCAAAGAGGATACTAGGAGGAAATGACACTGAACTCTGAGATTTGGTGTTCTTCCATACCAAGAGCAGCCCTGAACCTTTCCCTGAATATAGAAAACGGAGAGAAGGAAAGACTGTCCCTGCTCTTTCTGACATGTGCTTTTCTATGTGCCAGAATTACTCACAGGAGTCTCCACATGCGCTGAATGGCTGCATCACCAGAAGCAGACTTACGAGCTTGTCCATTGTTTTGTGAATATTGGGCCTTGGTTTTTAGGTGTGCCTGTCTCATCCTATGAAAAATGGGAACAGTGAGAATGCTTGCTTCTTCCAAAGAGTCATTAGTCAGTTAGCAAATTGTTTTCATGATATTCAGTGTCAGTGCATCATCAGCAACTCTTTGCAGAGCCTGTTTCCCCAGCCAAATGTAATTTCCTAAATTGTTTTCTTCCTCATATCTGTTTCTTGGTTTGATTCAGGAGCAAAACATGTTCATTGCAAAGTACAACAAGCTAGGTAGACTCTACATGATAGCATGTACTGGGCCTCTCCTGAATTTGCTTCAGTTAATTTTTGAATCAAGTTGGCCCCAGGCTGGTCACACTAGTATTTTTAGTCTGACTCTGAACTGCTCTTGCTAGCCACTTCTAAGTATAAAATGGGAGTAAGTGGTGTGTCAGCAGTATAGAACTAGGGCCTCAAACGCCGCTCCCTAAAACAGGATTCCATAGGATGTTGAAAGTAGAATAATAGCAGTATAACAGCCTAGTGTAGAAATGGCCCCAGCACTCTCATTAGTATTAAATCCAGTATTGTCTTGCTCTCACAGATTGGGATGAGCTGCAGTCCCCTATGGTTTTGTTTTTTTAACATCCCCCACATGTGGACATGTGTGTTTTTCCAGGAAATGTCTTTATTTATTTTGTCTCATTCTGTACTTGTAATGTGTTTGCTTGTATTTTAAACACTGCTTTATCTGCATCTTATCATCTCTGTTTGCCTCTCTGCATTATTTCTCCACAGTGTAAGTCACTATGTGTCTACTCAGAAGTAATCCCCCCTGACTTCAGGATGATTTACTCCAAAATAAACACTTCTCTCTCCAGTCCTCTGTTCAAGAGAAAAGAGAACATTTTTCCTCCAATGGCCAAATAGTGTGAGGGGGACGGCTGAGATTCTCTGACTCTTCCTCAATTCTCCAATGCAGGAGGTGGGAAGTGGCCATGGTGAAGATCTTCAGATCCTTACAAAATATTGCAGTGGATTTCAGGGTTTGACTCACTTGAAGAAGCAACAGGAACAGCTATTTCTTAAGCCTGCCAATCCATGGTTCCCCTGAATCATTCCAAAGCAGCAGCAACTCTCTACCTGCCTCCTCTTTGCCATTGTTGGGAAGATGCATCCTTTGCCTTCCTCTGCAGGTCTGACACAAAGGGCCTTTCTTTCCTGCTCTGTTACGGCACTCTTATTCCACTTTCAACATGCTGTATAAACACCAGAATTCCACAGGATGTTGAAAGTGGAACAATAGCACTATAACAGTGGCTGTTTCCGCACTAGCCTGTTATAGAACTACGATTCCACTTTCAACATCCTCTGGAATCCTGGGATTTGCAGTTTCGAGAGGGGCTGGCTGGAAATGGCCAGTGTAGTGTAGAAAGTCCCTTGGAAGCAGAAACACTGGAATCCACAGAATTATCAGGTGAGGCCTTAAACAGTTTGTCACAAGTTGAAGTAAGTGGAATACTACACATCAACACATAAGAACAGGGAATCTCATAAAACCATAAATCCAAAGTGTAAGGGAAAACAGCCTATAACGCTTAATGCAATTGTCAGGGAATACATTAAATTTTTCTTTACTTAACTACAGGAACAGAGGAGGGAAAATTTTTATCCACATAATAATTTGCAGAGAAGAATTTCAACCCATTCCCTTCTTAGTAAGGATCTTGAAGAAAATTGTCTTTACCTAGATATGGCTATGAGGCCCAGACAAAGAAAAAAACAAATCTATTGGTACCAATGCGAGCTTTCCATCTGAGATTTACAGCCATGATGTGGTTGATTTTCATCAGAATTGCTGCTGAAGAAAAAGGGGGTGGAGAACAAGTTAAATGTCCACATGTGATGTCAGATTAAATTGAGGGAGTGTGGTGCATAAAAATAATTCGCATTTGTTTATTAAAACATTTATATCTCATTCTATATCTAGAGATGTCAGGGAGGCATAGAATAAAATCTGTTTAAACAATTTAAAATGTAAACCAATAAAAGTCATTCCTTACATTAAAAACAAGGCTAATTCTTAATAGCACACTAAGCATCATGCACATAATTTGCATGTCTGTCTTTCCTCCAAGGATCTCACAAAAGCAGCATGCTTGGTTCATTCCCTCCATGTTTTATTCTCACAATGACCTTGAGAATTTGGTCAGGTCAAGAAAGAGCACTGAGTTTCAAGATTTGGGCCACTTCCACATTAGATTGTTATAGTGCTATTATTCCACTTTCAACATCCTGTGGAATCCTGGGGTTTGCAGTTTAGGGAGAAGCCTTTGAGGCTTCCATAGGATATTGAAAGTGGAATAATGGCACTATAACTTTCTAGTGCAGAAATGGCCTAGGTGGGGAGTAGAAGTACAAGTCAAACACTGCCTAACTATCATATCTCACTGGCTCTCTTTTAAACAAACATTTATATAATTTATAATCATGTAGTTTAGTCCTAAAACTATCTACCAGTACCACTGTATACAACCTGGCTGGGGTGCATGTAATTCTCCAGGTGTCAATGAACATCATTCCTTATTGTTGGTAAAGCAGGTGAAGGCTGGGAAAAAATGAGATCCTGATGTTATGTTGAGGGCTACAGGTTCCCCAAACCCTGACACAGCATATAGGAAGGTCAGACAATTTGTTCCTCAAGCACCATCTTAACAGAAGTTGTTCCTATTAGGTGCTGCCTGACCCTTTTAACTGGTGTTGCTGTGGCCCAAACCTGGGACTTTCCCCGTGAGTCATTATTTTGCACTCAGCTCCTATCAGTCAGATGAGGGCACACAAAGACCAGTGAGTCAGGCAAAACATCTTTTCATGGAGCAGTTCTAGTCCTCTATGGCCAGCAAAACCTTTTGCAGGTATAAATGAACTAATTTTAATGCAGATATCCAGTGTTTGAAAGGCTCAGGTACATACCTTTTTGAAGGGCTGAAGCATCCACTAGCTTGTTTGCATAACCCTGCCTATATTTCAGTGCACAAACAAATCTACCAGCCTGTCTTTGAATCCAATGAGGAAGTGCTGCCAGAAAAATCACATGAGCTCAGGTTATAAGGGTTGTGAAGTATTCACAGACTTCCTTTTTTGTACATTAACCACTGAAAAGGAAAGATTCTGTATTGGTCAGCCTATTTGCCTGCTGTCACGTCCAGATTCTTCTCTTTTTCCAGCGGGCAAGTCAGGTCATTTCAGCTGTAGTGTTTTCATTCATTTAGAAGTAATTCTATTCAACCCATATAAATAGATCAGAGCCAGGAAAAGTAACTTTTGGGGGGCTAATCTCCCAGAATCTCCCAACCAGCATAAGCAGTTATTGTCCAAAAAGAAAAAGAAAGAAACCACTCTGTCTAAAATAGACAGACATAAAAATAACATAATAGAACTTTAATCTAAACAATGCACCTTTTCCCACTACAGTGTAACAGAACTTGAGGCTGGCCCTATCATTAGTTAGAGCAGGCATTTGCCCCAGGTGGCAGATACTGGGTAGTTTGCAGGGGAATAGCAACAAGGGGAGAGCAAAATGAGAGCATTCCTGTCAAATAAGAATTCTGCTCCCTCAATTTTCCTTCTTTTCCCAAATTTCTAGGATTGTTGTCACTGAATACCTGAGCTTATAAAAATACATCTTAGACACCCAAAGAAAAGGAGGCAGGCAAAGTTACCAAAGGAATGGGAACACAGAAGACAGATTTCTAGAGGCCTTTCTGCATTGCACTATCATAGTGCTATTATTGCACTTTCAACATCCTGTGGAATTTTGGGGTTTGTAGTTTACTGAGGCCCAAGAGCTCTCTGGCTGAGAATTCTCAATGCCTCCCCTACACTGCAAACCCCAGGATTTCATAGGATGTTGAAAGTGGAATAATAGCACTAGGACAGTGTAGTGCGGAAAGGCCCAAGGTCTAAACAGTTTTCAATGTCTCACTCCCTGGAATGCTAGACATTTTGGAACTGAAGGAACATTTCTAACAAGAAGGGAAGAATTCTAACTGGAAGTTGCAAGGTCCTTATTTTGGCCCTACCATAAAGCTACAACCTTCTTGCAGTTCCCCTCCGCTGGGGGGTAGTCTTCAGACAGGACGCCCTGCCTAGAGAATTCTGCTAGCTTTTTGAAAACTAGGTGGAGTGAAGGATACGGTCTCACAAGCAGTGCCTTGAAAGAAGATTCAACAGAAATCAGCTTCTACTCAGCTTCTGCAAACTGAATGGGGGAGGGGATCATCTTGGTCATCAAAATTAAATGCCTGGAGCTATCCTCTGACTGTATCATCCCTGACTGTACACATCTGTTTCTAACGTTACACCGAATTCAATGGCCTAAATCACATGACTGGTCTCAGGTAAAATGGACCAAGTGAATCAGTGAAACTTACATGTGGTTGAAAAAGGGGACCTGTTCTAGCCAATTTCTAGCCCTGTGTTGAAACACCTTTGCTGACTCCCAAGTCAAGCCTGCATGGTCCTAATTCATCTTTATAGCATTATATTTTTCTCTGAGATGGAATACATCCTTTTTTCCTATCTTTTTCCTGTCTGTTCTAGGAAGTCTTCTTTGTTTTCTCTCCCTCTCTCTCTCTCTCTGGCCATTTCCGCACTAGGCTGTTATAGCGCTATGATTCCACTTTCAACATCCTATGGAATCCGGCTGGCCCCTCCCTAAACTGCAAACCCCAGGATTCCATAGGATGTTGAAAGTGGAATCATAGCACTATAACAGCCTAGTGCGGAACTGGCCTCTGTCTCTGTCTCTCTCTCTCTCTCTCTCTCTCACACACACACACAGAAACACTAGAACCATTTCTGCACTACATTGTTACTGTGCTATTATTCCACTTTCAACATCCTGTGGAATTCTGGGGTTTGTAGTTTCCTGAGGCCAAAGAGCTCTCTGGCTGAAAATTCTAAATGCCCCTCCCTAAACGGCAAACCCCAGGATTCCATAGGATGTTGAAAGTGGAATAATAGCATTACAACAGTGGAGTGTGAAAAGGCCCTTAGATAACTTTTAACGTGTTGCTGTGTGTCTTCAAGTCATTTCTGACTGAAGGCAACCCTAAGGCAACCCTATTACAAGGGTTTCTGGGGCTGAGAGAGAATGATGCATCAAAAGTCACCCTTTGGGTTTCCACAGCCAAGCAGGGAATTGAAGCCTTGTCCCCAGGGTCATAATCTAACACTCAAACCACTAGCTTAGGCTGGCTGCTACCAAATTATTATTGGTTTACTCCATCTTCTCCAGTTAGGACTCACAGTTGGATTTAAGCCAATGGGACTTACTCCCAGGTGAGTATCAAAGGACCAAAATAGTGTCCTTAATGGAAAAAAAGGCAAGAAAACAAAACATTTAAAGAACAGGAAATACCAAAGACCATTCCTAAAGCAATACATGCAGCAATTAAAGTGTTGTGTGACTGAAATAGACAGGAATTAACACACCCAGTCTAATGTTTTCACTGTAAGCACAATTTGAACCTTGAAGACAGGTGAAGTGACAGGCTTGCCAAGTTAAACAAAAAACATGATGAATATAGAAAGTTGCTTGCACTCAGTGAGACCATTGGCTCATCTTGCTCACTGCTGGCTGCACGGATTGGCAACTTCAAGGCCACAAGCGTTACTATCTGCAATACTGTTTTACTGGAGAGGGTATGCAAGGTATATACTGGCCCACTGAGCCTGTTCTTAAAATGGCAAAAATCAAGGGCTGGGCCCACTAGGGTAGGCAGCTTATGGATCTCCAAATTTTTGTTGGGCTGGAATCATCATGATCAGCTGAAGCCAGCAAAGTTATTGGTGAAGGATGATGGATATTGCAGTCCAAAAACATTTCAGGAGCTGCAAATTACCCATCTTTGATTTAGTTTCTCTGTTACCTAGGATATTTAGGTATACTGGTATACAAATTAAGTGAATTACAGTGTAGTGCCTTGTATTTGGAGGAGAGTATATCTCTGAATAAAAAATATCTACCAACATATAAAAGTCAAAGTTTGTCTGTGTCAGACGAGAAGACCTCATATGGTTGGCTGTGTCAGGCAAAGACCTCATATGACTGTCTGCCTAAGAGGATTCTATAGAATCCTGGGGTTTGCAGTTCAGGGAGAGGCCTTTAGAATTCTCAACCAGAGAGCTCTTGGGCCTGTCTTGAATTGGCAGGTTGCTCTGGAGATGAGGCCTAGCAGCAAGGAGGAGGGCAGTGAATTCCCTCAGTAATCCAACCTGTGTATGTTAATACTCTGAATACAGATTGGATTGGGAAATATGGGGGAAAGTTACAACAGTTTGGGGAATTAAAGACACAGGATCTCAAATCTTTCTAGCAAGTATTACCTATAAGAAAATAAAATCCCAGGCAATGCCAGGTATATACGCTAGTGTGTGTGTGTGCGCGCGCATGTGCGCATGTGCATGTATGTGTATCTGTGTATGTATACACACAAACACACACACACATATACACATAGATACATATATTTGAAGCGCAATGCTACAGGTCTTTTAAACTTTACAAATTTAAACTTTAAAAATTTTAGGACACCAACAAGCCTTAATCTAGCCCTGCTTCACATCTGCCTCAAGGCATTGCTTTCAAAACAAATAGATGTGTTACCTGCCAGATGTGAATCTAGCAGGGCATTGATTGTCTACCAAAAGACCTAGTTTCATAGTCGGTATCTATATAACTACCTCAGAGCACCATTTAAAAAGAAAAATGCCTGTCTAGCTCATCTACCAGAAGGATTGCGAATGCAAATTGCCATTTTTCCCTTTTCACTTTCTACTACTGTGTATTGTGGTTCTAAGATTAAGTGCATGATGTTCAATCAAATCTTTTAATGAAGATTAATAAATTAATGAAGTGTAACAGTGTAACAACTGAAGTGTAATGCTTCTGATAATGTGCTTCACTCACACAGATCTCATGGTCAAGACTGCCTTTAACATGAAACAACGTGAAGCAGTGGTTAATATCAGGAGATTCCAGAAAGAGTGACCTTTTTTTCCCCTTCTAACCTTTACCTTTGTATGTCTTCACAAAAATGTGAGAGAAAAAGAAAAGAGAAAAAGGAAACGAATGGACTGTTGGTAAAGAGAGTTTGGACGTGTGCTTCCAATGTGTATAAATATCTATGGCTGGAATATGTTGTTTGACATATTCTTTAAATGACATTTACACAGAAGAACAGCCTCTGTTTTGTTGTCTCATTTTGTAAAATTTGGTCACAAAGAAAGGAGAGGCACAGAATGATGTCAAGATGTAAGAAACTTCAATGAGAGACGTAAAACACTTCAATATATTAAATGTCTGACAGAATTTAGCATATACCTTCCTTGGCCGCACCCAAGACATTTTTTGCCGGTTGAAGTAAAGCAGCAAATTATGCCTTCTCCCCCAAGTCAAGGTACATAGTATCTTCAAGCCAGTGCTATGCCAAGTAGTGGTCCAGAGTCTGGTGCCAGCATGTGAGCCCTTAGCTGGTAGTCCACAGCCAGTTTGATGATGCAAATATAATGATACTATAATGCAAATATGATGATGGAAATATAATGATACTATGGCCTTGTTCCTGGCAAACTGGGCTAGGAGTGGGGAATTGCCAGTCAGCCACATCAGGTAGTTTGAGAATGGCTGTCTTAAGCTGTGTGTGCTATTTTGGCTCATGAGGCTTGGAATTCCCCAAGCACCTTTCCTTACCCCTAGAAGTAAGAATATAGTAACAACCAATTTAAAAATTACCCATTTGCTGTCTTTTCTTGACATCTAGAATCTGCTGCCTGAGGTAGCCATCTCATATTGCAAAATGGTGAGGCTGGCCCCAAGAAGAAATAAATTGAAATTCTTTGGGTGTTGGTTAAAATATTATAGTTTACAATATTTTAACATTGTTTTAAGGCTTTGCTCTCTCTTTTTTTGGGAGGGGATCTTGTCTTTTGATGTTTCCCCCGTTTCCCCCCTGTTAATATTTAAAGCTGATTTCCCTTCTTGGCTCTTATCAAGATAGCTGTAGATAGCTGTTGATGTAGATAGCTGCTTAGCAAATGATTTCATCATTCTTAGAAAAAAAAGGCACCAATTTAGGTGTCAACAATGTGCTAGTTGTATCAGAAGCTGCTTCTCTCTGGCCATTTCCACACTAGACTGTTAATAGCGTGATTGTTCCACTTTCAACCTCCTATGGAATCCTGGGATTTGCACTTTAGGGAGGGTCTCAAAGCCCCCCCCCAAACTGCAAACCCCAGGATTCCATAGGAGGTTGAAAGTGGAATAATAGCGCTATAACAGCCTAGTGCGGAAATGGCCTCTGTCTTAATCTTAAACAATCTTAAAGCTAGACAGAACTTCATACACCTATACATTGGCTTAGTAATGCTGACCACAGATCTTTTCTTTTGTCCTGATTAGTTGTTAGGGTCATCAGTGTGTTTTGCAGTGTCATGCACATAGATTGCAGCCATGGGGAAAAAATCCCACTGAAGTGAAGAGGATATCCGCTAAAATCAAATCTGTAGGGTAAAGCATTTTTTAGAACTTGGAATTTTTTATTGGGAAAAAATAATTATTTATTTATTGGAAAATTTATTATTGGGATTAAAAACAGAACTAAAGTAAAGTAAAAAAGAAATAAAGTCAGCCCTCCACATCTGTGGGTTTCTCAGATTCACAGATTATTTGCTGTCATCTCTACTGCCTCCCTATGCTATTTTTAATAGGGACTGCAAGCCTTGTGAAAACGAGAAATGGTGAACAAGGCTTGTAAGTCTCTCTTAGAAATGGTGGGGGCCGCAGTGGAGGTGGCAGTAAGCCCCACCAGCCAGCCACTTCTGTCCTGTGAAGGAACCCTAATGCCTCAAATGAATCCATGGTGGGTTGAATATGGTGATCATACTTTTTTGTGTATTAAATATCGTTTGGGAGGGCCTAGAATTATTCACGTTATTTCCACTTTCACGGGGTCCTGTGTCCCTAACCCTAGCGAATGTGGAAGGATGACTGTAATTGCAGGTAACTTGCTGTATCTGTCACATCCACCCTCTGAGCTTATTTTACTTGAGAGTATCCCACTAAAGTCAGTAGAGCTTGGTTCTTGGGGTAAATATATCTAGGATCCAACTTTTTGGTGTTAAGAGGAGGCTGAGCAAACTGATTCAGCTAATACTCTTTAGCTGAACTGTGTGGATTTTGAGTTGTACTGAATTCTTGCCCATTCTCAGACAAGTTGCTTATGGTAAAAACATGCTCTCTGTTGATTTGTCCAAGCAAATAAAAACTGTTTCAGATTTGGTTCTCTTGCTTGCTTGCAAAAATATGTACATTTACATTAAAAAGTTGGATAATTTCCAAATAAACTTACAAGAAAATTTTTTGCTTTAGGTGTCATTTTCTCACCCTTCTGGTGCAATGCATACTGGAAACAAGGAAGTAGTACAGAGTTACAACAGCAGGAGATCTGGCAAAGCCTTTTTTTATTTTTAAAGTCAGGCCAGTCTAACATTCCAAACAAAAGCCAGGTTCACCTGTCATGACAAGCCAGAATTCAATTGCCTGGGAACAGCCAGTTTTGACTTTCTGATTGTTCCTGTCTGTTTCTTATGGAGTCTGGATGTGGCATGCTTGATGAGTGTTCTGGCTTGTTTTTTTCTCCCAACAACCCCGATAAAGAACCTCAGGTTTGTTTTTCATAAGTTTGTCTGGCTTGTTTGGGGAGAAATAAGCTAGAGCACTGATTGCTACTGACTGTTATTCAAATGTAATGAGAAGCAAGTCCATATTAGCTGCCCTAAAGAAGTTATTTGAAATTGGGAACTGGCGTGCTGGCTTGTCCACATAAGCCAAGTTTCCTGTTTTATTCCAGGCATCCAAATAAGTTCAAAGTCTATTTTCCAGCTCCCTTTTTCTCTCAGAAAGAAAAGTAATTGGAAAGATGCTCTCTATTTGCAGCTGAAATAGTACAAAAATAGTTTTAAGCATATCTAGTGCATAACACCAGCCCAAAACATCTTGATTCAGCATCTCTCGCCTGAATTTAGGGTTGCCATTTTACAATCCCACAAATCTGAGTGGCCTAATTTGCATGTTGTGCAAATTTTTATAATATCCTGTTTATTTATTTTGTTGTATTTATATCCCGCCTTTCCTCTCAAAGTGGGACCGAGGGTGTATTTAAGTACAAACTGTACAACATTTCATATTATGCAACTAAAGCATGTTAGTTTTGCATTGTCTATCTAACACAACATTTCAAGCTTTACCACATTTATATAGTAAGCATTAATTTGAGAGAGCCAGGATAGTGTTATAGAGTGCCAGACTTAGAACAGGGTGACTCAAATTGGTGTCTTTGCCTAATCACAAAAATTCATTGGGTGCCTTTATGCCAGTGGCTATCACAAACAGATTAGGCTTGTTCCCAGAATTGCAATATTAACATAGGGAATTGGGAGACAATTACTTTACAATAGAAATCTCTATGAAGCCGTGAGAGTTCACTCACTTGCTTACGGCTGAACTGCAGTGGCTGGTTTCTGCAAAACAGCAGGGCTATAGGTTGTTGTGGGTTTTCTGGGCTTTGATGCCATGTTCTGTTAGCATTTTCTCCTGACGTTTCTCCTGCATCTGTGACTGGCATCTTCAGAAGATCTGGTGGTATGGAAGTGAGACAGAGGCCCTTTTCGCATTTAGGCTTCTTGCACGAGCGGGGGAGGGCGGCTCGCGCAAGAAGCCTTCTCCGGAAGGCTGTCGCTTCCCCCCTCCTTCGTTCCACACGCCAAGGAACCAGCGGGGAAGCGGCAGCCTCCCGGAGGCGGCGGCGGCGGCTCGCGCGTCCATCCCCCCCCGCGCGCGCAAGAAAGGAGCCTGTCCCTTCTGCACCCCCCGCTCGCGCGAGAAGCAGGAGCCGCTCGCGCCGCCCCCCCCGCACGCGCGCGAAGTGACAGACAGTCGCGCCCACCCCCCCGCGCGCGCCAGGAGCGACAGACAGTCGCGCGGGGAGGCGGCGGCGCGGGCTCCTTTCTCACGCGTGTGCGCGGGGGGCGACGCGACTCCCGCTTCTCACGCCCCCCCGCGCGCGTGAGAAGCGGGAGTCGCGTCGCCCCCCCGCGCGCGCACGAGAAAGGAGCCCGTTGCGCCGCCCCCCCGTGCGTGCGAGAGAAGCGAAGGCAGTCGCGCCCGCCCCCCCACGCGTGCGCGCGCGAGCGGGAGGCTGTCGCGAGCAGCCCCCCGCCCGTGCGAAGCAGGATGCTCTCGCATCCGCCGTGCTAGCTCCCCGCCCCGCCCCTTCCTTCTGCACGGGCGGAGGGAAGGAGGCGCGACCCAGCCGCCTCCCCGACGCACCGCACTACAGGTGAGTGCGTGTGGGCGCCGGGGAGCGAGCGCGAGCACGGGGTGATTTTCGCTTGAAAGCGAAAATCAAAAACCCCGCGCTCGCGCCGCTGCAGCCCCGTGAGAGCGCCGGAAGTGGGAGTGTGTCGTGTGGAGCGACGCTCCCACTCCCGCACGGCTCACGGAGCTATTTCGCCCGGGAAAGCCGGTGCGAAAAGGGCCAGAGTATATGTACTCCTGTAGTTCCAATTTGCATGTTTTACAGTTGGCCTGTGTGATGGCCTATTGTTAAATGGGATATCCCCCAGGGTGTATTGTTAGTCAGGAGATATGCATAACAGTGCGTTAAATACATTAGCAACTCATTGTATTGTTCTCTGTAGAGCAGTGGTTCTCAACCTGTGGGTTGCAACCCCTTTGGGGGTCAAATGACCCTTTCACAGGGGTCACCTAAGACCATCAGAAAATACGTATTTCCGATGGTCTTAGGCTCCATTCCCTCCTCAGTGGTGGTGTGCAAGCGCGAGTCACGCGCTCACGTCCTCTTGCCCCCTGTTCAGAAGGGACTGAAATCGCTCCCCTTCTCTGCTACCAGGAGAACCTCCCATGTGACGGGCCAGCTTGGGGGGGTGGCAGCAGAACGAGGGGCAGGCCCCCTCCTTGCCACGGCCCCTGCCCCACTCACCACGGAGGGGGGCGCTGCAGAAGGGCCGGGGGGCTGCAAGGCAGCGCTTTTCGGGGGGCAAGCTGTGCCCAGCGCAAAAGACAAAGGGGCTGGGATTCCTGCACTCTCGGCCAGGGTCGACACTCTGGAAACTTTTCCCACACTGTCCCCCCCAGCGGAAACGAGAGCGAAGCAGAAGCAGAGCCCGGGGGGTCTTGGAGTTTTTTCCCGGGGCAGACACACGGTTCCTCTTTCCCTCCCTGCCTGCCCCCCCGTTCCTGGCCAGCGAGGCGGCCTTTGCTGGGGGGAGCTATTGTAAATAATAAATAAATAATTTTATGGTTGGGGGTCACCACAACATGGGGAACTGTATTAAAGGGTTGCGGCATTAGGAAGGTTGGGAACTACTGCTGTAGAGGGACCTCCAGAGTCTGGGTGGTGTTCATTGGCATATTTTTGAGTCTTGATTTTAGTGTTCTTCATTACTGGTAACCAAATCTTGTTTACTTTCTGAGTTTCTTCTTTCCTGTCGAAATTGTCCATGTGTTTATGGATTTCAATGGCCTCTCTGTGTAGTCTGACATAGTAGTTGTCAGAATGGTCCAGAATTTCTGTGCTTTCAAAAAGCATTCTGTGTCCAGGTTGGTTTATAACATGTTCCGCTACTGCTGATTTTTCTGGGTGGATCAGTCTGCAGTGTCTTTCATATTCTTTGATTTGCGTTTCGATGCTGCGTTTTGTAGTCCCTATGTAGACCTGCCCACAACTGCAAGGTATGCGGTAAACTCCAGCAGAAGTTAGAGGATCCCTCTTGTCCTTTGCTGAACGTAGGCGAAACCTCAGGAAAAAATACCAATAGAACACATCCTCAAAGCCCAGAAAACCCACAACAACCTATGGATTCCGGCCGTGAAAACCTTCAACTTTACAGCAGGGTTATACATTTGCCTGTTATTTCATCTTCTAGAAAGGCTAGGGTATCACTACTTCTAAATAAATAAATAAGAAAGAAAGAAAGAAAGAAAGAAAGAAAGAAAGAAAGAAAGAAAGAAAGAAAGAAAGTGGAATCCACTTGATACGTCAAACAGGTATCAGATCACATGCTTGGAATCCAGGAAAATCCAGCCAATTGGGTAATAAGGCAACACTACCTGAAGTGCTTTCTTTACCCTGTGTAATAGTGGCATTGCCCTGCCAGTGCACGTAGCTGACTGTTCTTGGTAAATGGGCTTTTACTACCCACTCAATTTCATTGTAAACATGTTCTGATGCAACTGTATTGAAATCTACATTTAGAAGCAAGGGTGTGAAACCTCAGGCTCTAGGATGAAATCTGGCCTTCCTGGACACACAATCTAGCCATCTTAAATTCTCCAGAAAGCCACACCCACTTCCCCATGAGATCATCACTTAGTAGTATCACAGGCTTTACAGAAAATTTTTCTTCCTTCCAGTAGGTTCATGTGCCTCTTCTGTGCTTAGCTACCAGCAGTAAGAGCTTTGGGCTAAAATATGCTGGTACTTTCAGCCTTAACCTCTTGCCTTTGGACCTTCCCCCTGCAGGAATGCAGCCCCTCCCAGCCACCTCTCTGAAGCTGAATTTGGTGTTTGAAGGAGGTTCTCCACCCTTGCTTTAAACAAACAATGTTCTGATTCTCCATTGAGCAGTTTTCTAAACAGGTTCTAGATTAGATCTGGAGGACTGGTCTTGAATTGTCACATCCCCACTGAAAACTGCAGGTAAGAAAGCAAGGACCAATAATGGCATTAGGATGAGAAGTGCTTTCCAGCTCACTATTCCGTTAAAACACCATAAAATGTTAATCTAGTAATACTAATTCATCAAAAATAAGGTGACTAATAGTAATCATCTGTGATGCATATGTAAGCCATTGCTTCCTGTGATGACATTTTGAATAACCTAATGGTCCAGAGTTTGCTATTTTAAAATAAAATAAAATAAAAACTGGTGGTCTTCTTATTTGGGTTCCATCCTGCCTCTCCCCATAAGTTAATGATACTGCCAATGTATTTGTATATTTTTTATGTTTTTTATGTTTCAGATAAATAGATAGATAGATGGATATGGATATTATATTTTCTGTTTTAAGAGAGTTAGCAGAAGGCAACACACAAATTACAGTCCAAAACAGTTAAAAAACAAAACAAATGCTAAAAGCCTTCAAAATTTAGAAAGCAGCAACCAGAAAATGTAAAGATAGCTCCTGTATCAGTACTGGGAGCATATCAATTACAGATGCTGGGACTGGGAAGAACAACTAATTATTAAAGCCAGTTAGAATAAAGTTATTTTCAGTGGCTGTCAGAAAATGTTCAGAAAGGAAATTAAACCTCCTAAGGAAGAGACAGAGCTTAGAAACATTACTATTTTGGGCTATAGCCCCCAGCCTATTCTTAGCCAGCCTGGCTACTGAGAAGGGAGTTCCAGAATCTGGGTGCTGCTGTTGAGAAGATCCTACTCACAACCATATGAAAACAACAATAATAAATAGTAATAATTGCTGTTGTTGCAATATCATATTATTATTAGTGCTGCTGCTACAGGAAAGGTGGTGGTTGTTGTCATTATGTGCCTTCAAGTCATTTCCAACTTATTGCAACTCTAAGGCCATTTCCGCACTAGACTGTTATAGTGCTATTATTCCACTTTCAACATCCTATGGAATCTTGGAGTTTGCAGTTTCGGGAGGGGCCGGGTGGCCCCTCCTGAAACTGCAAACCCCAGGATTTCATAGGATGTTGAAAGTGGAATAATAGCACTATAACAGTCTAGTACGGAAATGGTGTAAGTAACATGTGGGGTTTCTGGGGCTGAATGTTTGTGATATGCCCACGGTCACCCAGTGGGTTTTTATGGCTGAGTCAGGAATCAAACCCTGGTCTCCAGGGTCATAGCCCAAAGTTCAAACCTCTGCATCATGCTGGCTCTCTTTAGCAAAGGAAATTTAGCAAATACCCATTTACTCCTCTTGTGTCTCATCTCTCACTTTCAGACCAGACTCATTTCTCTTAGTTTTCCATCCTGAAGATAGATACCCCTTCCTAACTCAACCCTGTCTTCCTCTTTTTCAATTCCATTAAATTATTAAAGTATTTTTTTTCAATTCCATCAAATTAAATTATTACATCCTAATTTTTGTAGCCCATGGACTGTTGGCAGTATCCCATATTTTGCAACTGCAGGTACATGTTGTTGGTACACAGATGATATGGATCAAGCTCCCATCTCTGTGCATAATCTGGGTGTCAGAAAAGCTTTTCTCCAAATGGTTATTATGCAGTGATTGCAAGATTGTTTGTTAATTGTATGGAGCACAAAAGCATGTACATTCACCTGTAGTTTGACACTTGGCTAAGCTTATTAAAATGAGGTGCAGGTGTGAAAATTACCTGCAACTCTCTGGATTACAATGAATTTTTCATTGGCCCGATGCATTTTACTATTGAAGAAGTTGCTCAACCTTGGGCCATGCAGCACTGTGTACACACAGCACTTGGAAAGATTTTGTTGTTCCTGTTCATTTATTTAAATCTGTGTATATATACTTCTATTCAGCCCACAACACAGCTTGCAACATATATTAGCATGAGAAGGTGAAAAAGTTCCTTTTAAAACTACCAGCAGCCAGTAGCCCCTCAGACAGCATGTCCAGTGGCTCTGCTGGCTGAAGGATTCTGGGTGATGTAATCCAAGAAAGCAGTTTTTCCACACTGGTACTTTCCGTAGGTTGTCTGTGTGTGTGTGCATGAATGACAAGCTGTGAGCAACTCTGGTTGGTACTTAATGCAGAACGCTTAATGACATTGCCAGTGGCCATCTCTCGGTCTCAGGTTTTGGGCCTAGGATGATCCTGAGCTGGCAACCTTAAGAAGATGCCAAACACAGCAGAAGCCTCCCCTTTCCCCAGGAAGAAGAGATGCTCTTGTAGCTCTCTCCTTCCTAACTTACCTTTTCCTTTCCCTGGTACACAGAGAGGCAAGAATCACCTTGAGTCAAAAACCACCCTCCTCATCACTGTTAGGTAATCCAGCCTGTTCTGTCTCTCTCACAGATGTGCACAACACCCAGCTATGTGAAGACCCAAGGGGAAAAAAATGAAAATTTTGAAAATAATTTTTTGTCTATTTTTTTCAAAGTCTTTTTTTTCCCAGAAAAATTGTTTATGGATATTTTCTTTTAGAATGATGAATAAAATATTTAAGGCAAGGGTTTTTTATATTTACTTCCCCCATGTTATTTCTAAAAATTAGAGAAGACTGTGTATGTTGTGTCACATCATGGCAATTCCTGGTCTTGGTTTTCTTTCTTTAGGTAATAATAATAATAATAATATTTAATAATAATATTTAATAATAATATTTATAATAATAATAATAATAATAATAATAATAATAATAATAATTAATTATTATTATTATTATTATTATTATTATTATTATTATTATTATTTATATCCCGCCTCTCCCAATGGATCGAGGCGGCATTAAAACAGTATATAAATGCATTAAAACACTAAAATGTAACCCATACTCTATGTCTTCTTGGCACCATGGAGGGCTAGAGAGACAAAATAATTTTCTTTGCTTTATTAATATTGATGGTTTCTTCTGCCTTTGTTGATTTTGTTGGCTACTCCTTCTCAACTGGCAAAACCAAAGAGGTTCCTTATAATTCAGGTTAAGTACCTTGTAGCTCCATTTTAACTGCAACAACACCAATAAAATAAAAAAATTTTAAAAATAATTTCAATTTGTAATTATTTTCTGAATAAACTGTAATCTATTAGATCTGTCAATTCTATATCAAACCAAGTTATGCGTCATATCATTTTCAGTCAGCCAAAGGTGCTCATACTGCATTTTTTCCCAATTATTCCACAAATTTCCAATTCCTCTCCCTCCATGGCTTCAAAATTTCTAAAAATTTTGTATCACTGAGCAAATCCCTTTACATAGTAGTAGTGAGCCATGGAGGTGTGCAAAGGGCTTACTTTCTTATAAGTATGCCTCTGGTTGCTTTCATAAATTTCTGGATAATAAATCCCATGCACCATGGGATTAGGTTTAGTTTTGAAGCTGGTGCAAGATGAGTGACTCTTTAACCCTCCCACCCCCAGGTTCTGCTGATAAAAGGAGGGTGGGTTTTGCTGCTTGCCGGTATAATTCTACTCCCAAACACTTTGCATGTTTTTCAAATGTCCTTTCCTTTTGTCCCGTCTGGTTCTATTGCATCCCTCGCCCTACCTGTTTTATTTTCCCACAGAATGACTTCAGCACGGGGAAAAATCTATCTGCTAGCTTTAGGAATGTCCATGAGGAAAAGAGGGATGGGGGAGAGGTACAAAAAGATGGAGAGAGTGAGCATGGAGGGTGCACATGTTCCCCACAAGCCATGTCAGCCCGAAAACCAGCCAGAGAAGTGAGGGGAGGAAAGATTTAATGATGAAGCCAGAATGTGATCAGTATGGAAGAGAAACAAAAGGAAGGGGGATTGCATGGTAGCAAATTATGCACCCCAGAGAAGCAACTATAGTTTTGGAATAAGTTTAAATTGATGCTTTAATTGCTGGAAGGAAAACATTCTGGTGATGCCTTATGACCACAGGAATGGTTACCAGTGACTCCAGATGTTTGCTTGTGTTGTGTAAACAGAGAATTTAAATGTGGGAACACCGCAATACTATCAGGGACAGATAACATAACTCTCACCTTTCTTGAATCCACCCAATCTAAGTATTTTAAAGTATTTAATACTTTTAACAGATAGTGTATTTCCCAAAGACATTCAGTTACGACAGTTTTAAAGTAGTGGAAGAAACCAGCAGCATTTTTTTTTCTGCAAGAAGTCTAACCATTTCCGCATTATACTGTTATAGTGCTATTATTCCACTTTTGACATCCTATGGAATCCTGGGACTTGCAGTTTAGGGAGGGCATTTAGACTTCTCAGCCAGAGATTTCTTTGGTTTCAGTTAACTACAAACCCCAGAATTCCACAGGATGTTGAAAGTGGAATAATGCACTGTAACAGGCTAGTGTGGAAATGGCTGAAGTGATAAAGAAAGCAGAGTATAATGGGATTTCTGGCCTGTCCGCTTCCCTGTGCACATTTAACTGCAGGGCAAGTTCTGTCATTAGGTAGAATGAAGCTCTCACCTTAGGTAGCAAATGCTATGTAGTATGGAAGAGAAAGAAGAAACATAAGAAGCTGACACGTATTAGGTTCAAATGTACGGTCCCACTAATCTAAGACTGGCAAAACATTGGCAGCAGCTCTCCAGTATTTGAGGTGCATTTTTCCCCTGTCTCTACCTGGAAATTCCTGGTATTTCCTGCTGGTCTCCTAAGCAAGTATTTACTGGGCTTGACCCTGTTGAGACAAGAATGAGTGTGTTCAAGGCCATATGGCAGTAAGGAGAAGCAGCAGCCCTGTGGCCATTCTTCTGTACTGGAGAACCTTCCTTGCATGTTCCTGAAGCCTACTGCCTTCAGATGAGGTAAAAGACCCATCACCAATGTCAAAGAAAGATTTAATTCCAATTCCAGGCAGCGTTTACTACTTGTATTCCCAGATAAGTTTAGGATTCAGAAGAACAAGGTTTGAATCCCTACTCAGCCATGAAACCTGCTGGATGATCTTGGGTGAGTCACACCCTCTCAGCCTCAGAAAAAGACAATGGCAAACCCCCTCTGATCAAGAAAGGACTTCCTCTTCTTCTTCTTCTTCTTCTTCTCTCTTCTTCTTTATCTTTATTTCTATCCTGCTTTTCTCCCCGAGGGGACTTGAAGGCATACAACAGCAACAAAGAGAGAGGCCATTTCCACACAAGACTGTTATAGTGATATGATTTTCAACATCCTATAGAATCCTGGGGTTTGCAGTTTCAGGAGGGGCCAGGTGGCCCCTCCCTAAACTGCAAACTCCAGGATTCCATAGGATGTTGAAACTGAAATCGTAGCGCTACAACAGTCTTGTGCGGAAATGGCCAGAGAGACACTTATCCATTTCTTTAAATTTCAGATACTGCTCCATGGAAGGAGGAGATGACTTTCCAACTAACACAAGGGTTAGTCATTCTGTGCGTGGCCCCTTTGGCTCCGAACAGTGCCATGAATATATTGCCACCATAAACTCACCACAAAAATTATTATGCTTATGTGTTAAGTTTCGTGCTGTGCATTCTCAGCTGTGCAGCAGCAGATTCTCAGCTAGCTTTCTGGAATTTTTCACTGACATTCTCCATACCCTAACAGTGTAATCCAGTATATTCTTACTTGGAGGTCCATTGTTTTCTATAATGGGATTTAATCTCAGCTATGGGTGTACAGCCTTTGCAACCTAACGCTGACCAAAGTACAAGGGCAGGGTTCAATGTGGAAGGAGATATTCACTAAGATATCTGAGGGCACAGGGCTCTTGACTTCAGAAAATGTTTATTTACATTGAGCAATCTGAACAGCTCAGAAAAGCCTGACTCTTGAGAGCAAAAAGGTCAGGCAAGGTTCCATCATTTAAAGGCTGTGTCTCTAGCAGAGATTATTGGCCAGAACAAGCAGCAGCTACTAGAATGAGCCAAGTGTACCACAAAAAAGGAGCAAAAAATTTGGAAAGTTGTAGGCAAGGATCTGATTTCAGTATATAATCAACCCTCCACTTTCATGAGTTTAGTATTTGCAGGTTTGGTTATTTGTGAATTATTTTATTTTATTTATTAAAAATTTATTTATTTATTTATTAATTAATTAAAAATTATTGTATTTGCCCCACCACAGAAAAAAATATGTTCTCTCTAGAAGTCTCTAGATCTTCCAGTGCAATTCTATGGTCAACTTCTAGTGGAAGTGGGCCATAGAGTCATACTGGAAGACCAAGAATGCCTAGAGAAATGTTTTGTCTAGGAATCTCTAGGGCCATTTCCGCATTAGACTGTTATAGTGCTATTATTCCACTGTTAACATCTTGTGGAATTCTGGGGTTGGTAGTTTATTGAGGGCAAAGAGCTCTCTGGCTGAGAACTCTAAATGCCCCTCCCTAAACTGCAAACCCCAGGATTTCATAAGACGTTGAAAGTGGAATAATAGCACTATAACAGTCTAGTGCGGAAATGGCCTAGGTCTTCCAGCATGACTCCATGGTGCACCTCTGGTGCTGGAGGACCTAGAGATTCCTACAAAAGTATTCTCATGTTTAAAAAAATGCTTGTGATTTTTATTTTTATTTGCAGTTTGCTTGTTTTTCTAGGGGTCTTGTGCCCCTGGCATCCATGCACGGAAAGGGCTGAATTTATTAGAGAAGAATGAAGGAAACCAATAAGAGAGTATTACTTTTCTAAGAAGCTACTGGAAAATTACAAAATAGTGAGCAAGTGTTTGAATTTGCCAGAACTCTTTGTCAGGACGATCAAAGCAGAACAAATATATTAGGCCTTCTCTGCAGCCACTCCCTGACTCTTGAATTCCATGCTGTTGCCTTTCTATTGGTAGGCAAAGACTTCTTTATTCTGTCAGGTCTTTGGCCTGCTGGCTGGCCTGTTATTGAAGGGACTTCAGCTGCAAGGATTACTGCTCCCTGTTTTATTGTTATGCTTTTAATTGGTAGGCTTTTATATTACAATAGTGTATATACCTGGCACTGCCTGGGATTTTATTTTCTAATGGATAATACTTGTTAGAAAGATTTGAGATCCTGTCTCTCTAATTCCCCCAACTGCCTTATCCAGTACCTGTAACTTTTCCCCATATTCCCCAATCCAATCTGTATTCAGAGTTATTAACATGCGAGGTTGGGTTCCTGAGAGAATACACTGCCCTCTTCCTTGCTGCTAGGCCTTGTATCCATAGCAACCAGCCTATTCAAAACAGGCACATTTGACTGAGGCCCAAGAGCTCTCTCACTGAGAATTCTAAAGGCCCCTCCCTAAACTGCCAGTCCCAGGATTCCATAGAATCTGGCCCCTTCCAGAACTGCAAACCCCAGGATTCCATAGGAAGTTGAAAGTGGAATCATCGCGCTATAAGAGTGTCATGCAGAAATGTTCCTAGGCAGCCAGTCATATGAGGGCTTCTCTGCCTGACACAGACAGACAAACTTTGACTTTTATATATTAGATTTTAATCAAGACTCTTTTTTAAAACAAAATATGTATTTGTAGTATTGTTAGCTGTCTTGGAAGATAGTTGATCTGTATTATTTTTAAATAAATGATAAATAAAGGGGGATAGAAAAGAGTGCCAATGGTTGATGATAGGGAACCACCAGCCTAGAGAAGACAGAGAAGATACATTTCAGACTGAATTAGCTTTGATTAAATTAGCTGCTATATGGTCCTTTTCTGCGCTACAGTGTTGTAGTGCTATTATTCCACTTTCAACATTCTGTGGAATTCTGGGGTTTGTAGTTTCCTGAACCCCAGGAGCTCTCTGGTTGAGAATTCTAAATGCCCCTCCCTAAATTGCAAACCTCAGAATTCCATAGGATGTTGAAAGTGGATTAATAGCACTATAATAGTGTAGTACGGAAATGACCTGAATCTCAACTTGTGGACCACACAAAATTGATCTCCAGTATTGCAAATAGAAAGACTATGCAATTTTTCTTTGTCTCTTCCTTATGAGGAACTTCTGTGTTTTGTGTTCCCCTTGGTGCAGTTTTTATCTCTTATTCAGTGCACTCATATGGGGCCTTCCTTTGAAGAAATCTAATGCAGCATACATGGTTCCTCCCTCATTTTATTTTCATAAAGACAGAAGGAGAGTCCTGCTGGATCAGACAAGAGAACATGGCCAACCAGAAAGCAGCAGGAAACCACTTTAAGGCCCTGGAGGTGGCCAGTGCAGGTCCCCAACCCCAGGTAAATGATCACTTCTTCTTAGGGCTCATCCAAAAAAGAAGAAAATCTTTGAAAGTATTGTGATTTCCTAGTTCTTTTTGTTTTGATTTTACCTGCATATTCCAAGGTTTGCATCTACATTCTTTCTTAGAAAAACTCCTATTTTCCTCATTCCCCTGTGTCCTTCCTTCTCCCCCTCCCACTGATCACACGCCACATCCAGGCTATTTCTGCACTACACTGTTATAGTGCTTTTGTTCTACTTTCAACATCCTGTGGAATTCTGGGGTTTGTAGTTTATTGAGGCCAAAGAGTTCTCTGGCTGAGAATTCTAAATGCCCCTCCCTGAATTCAAACCCCAGGATTCCATAGGATGTTGTAAGTGGAATGATAGCACTATAACAGTATAGTGCCGAAATGGCCTTAGGCTCATGCAACATTTCAGAAATGGATTTTCATCCATATCTACTGAGCCTTCTTTATTATTATTCAGGAGCTATAGTCAAAGTGCTAAAGGGCTTTAGTAACATTACACTAGTTAAACTTTAGAATCATTTTGTTTTAGTGCTGATGTTCCTCTTTCCCTTGTTTGATCACTGTTGAATCTGTATCTTGGAAACAATAGCTGTTGTTTTACAGGCTGTGACCATTTTAGTTAGTTCCCAGATAATACAAACGGATTACCAAGTAGAGATACATTTCATTTCAGGAAAATATTGGGTTAATTTAAACTGACCTGGGAAGTAGGAATGAAAAGCCCTTTATAGTGGTAGGAGTTTGAGATGAAGAAAATGTCATGAGAATATCCAAACTAAGATCATTATATACAAGAAGAAAATCTGGGAAGTTCAAAGATTTTCTTTTGATCTGGTGGGGCTCTCAACTGGCCACTTAAGCGCTCCACGCCATGATATATGTGTGACCTGAGTATTTCGTATTTTCAAGTGCTTCAGTTTTGTGACTTGAGTATTTTGTATTTTCAAACACACTTGAGTCACAGCCTTCATCCCAGCATACCTTACTTTTTGCAACAGGCAGAGTGACTAAGCCAGTCAAGCATGCAATCTCACACCCACCTTCCTGGGAGTAAATCAGAATGAACTTAATGAACCTCTTACCTCTAAGATGACATTTATAATAGTACATTGTAAAGCTGCTCTCATTTTCCACCTTAAAACCTTATTGTCCAAAGATCTTTTCTAGCAAGCCCTCCCAACATTCTGCCCTTCCCATACACATGTGCTTTCCAATTGTTTAACATACAATCTGAATAAGAATTTTGTTGATCTTGAAAGCTTGCTCACTACTTTACAGTGGCCATTTCTGCACTGTACCTCCTTCTGTTGTCCTCCCATCATGATCCTAGCAGTGCCTTTGCTGGAAAGGGAGCACAACGTGAACGCTCTTCTCCACACCTGGCCGGCTCCCTGTGGAAAGGAGTGCCAGTGACACGCACCTTCCTTCCATAGTGCAGCCAGGCTCTTTCCCATGCTACACTGAGGAAGGAAGCATGTGATCATGCTTCTGCCCCTTCCACATGGCCAGTAGTGGTGGGAGCGCCGTGCAATTGTGGCCACTGAATGGATTTTTTCCATTAAATGAATATCCCATGATTGCAATGGGTGGGGATGCACTGGCTGTGGGACTGCGATGTTGTGCAAAAGCACAATTCGTGAACTGCTTCCAATGCGTCCCCATTGTGCTGTGGCAACACCATGTGGAAATGGCCAGTGTCTCAGTGGGTCTTAACTGACGATATTAAACATCTTCTGTTTATCCCTGCAACTGGCTATCTTTATCAATTGCAGGGATATCCCTTTTTTCATTGATGAATAACACATTACCTTTGAAACTGAGCTCTTAAGGCTACCTTTCAACAGGTATAATATAATAAAAGAACTAAGAACAATATATACGTTTCCAGCCATCCCATCACAGTGTCACTCTGCACCATGGGAGGAGAACATCTGCCCACCCCAAACCTAACCTGGCCCCCTATCTCATCCAAAGAGAGTCTGAGGCTGCCCTTCATCCAGATCTCATCCCCTGGTGTGGGGGAGATTCCCCCACATCCAACTTGCTTTTCTGCATGTGACCATGCAGTGTACAAGGGAGTCCTAATATTATCTTCAAAATGTCTGCACTTACTCTTTTCACTGTCATTGCTACAAACTGTCAATTTTGACAGACTGTAAATTGAAATTGCTACAGACTACAAAGAAATCTCCCATCTTCCTCTCCTCTCAGCAGAAAGAATTCTGCCACTGCTTTCATATACTGTAGATTCTGTTTCCAAATTCTGAATATCCAAGCCCCCTCCCATTTCTGTTTTCTCTTGTCTTACACCGTGCAAGGCCTTGTACTGTTTACTTAACACAACTGGGCACTTGTGTGTGAGTTCATGAGCTACAGTTAATGAGAACCTCACTTCTGGTCCTACTTGATTTTGCTGCCAAAGGCATCCTGTGGAATGTTGACAAAGTTCTATGGGCTGAAGAGGAGAATTGCTGCGTCTGCCATACCGCCTAGCCTTTAGACCTTGTACCTGCACACTCAGCATCTATGACAACCTGTGGTAGACAAGGAAAAATGTGTTCCAACAGCAGCAAGGGAAGGAGTGCACAGTTATACCATTTTCCAAAAAGCATCTGGTCCATGTAAAAGGATTGGCTGCTTCCAAATAATTGCTTCTCCACTGGTTTAGTTTGTTCACATATGCTGTTGACATTCCCTGTTCCTCAAGGGCAGCCCAAGTCACATTTCATTAGAGCTATACTTCTCTTATAGATAGATCATATTTCTCAAGCAAGCAAAGTAAGCGTGCTTATAATTAATTGTAGTGAGCGAGCAAGAGAAGGTAGTATGTTCCTTCAGTGTCGAAATCCCTTCCACAAGTGTCCCACTCATCTAGCAATTGCTCCTGGGAGTGGCAGCAGGGGAGAAGGGAAATCTCTTTCTGAACCAACCTGCCAATTAGAGAACACCAAGCCAGGGATTGGTGAGCCTGAAAAATGTAGTTAGGCCAGACCACGTGAAGTCCTTAGCATAGAAATTTGGCATAGGCACCATGGAAAAATCGCAAGGAACCACATCACTTGCTGCGCTGACATGGCAGTTTTCCAAATGCCAGGGTATACCTCCGAAGTAACAAGAGAAGGAAAATTTCTTTCCCACCTTGAATTGAAATCCAAGTTGGGGAACAACTACTAGGGAAGAGGCTGTCTGCTATGGAATACAGATATTCTTTACAACTGTATTAAATTTCTGTATTTCAGACTAGATTATTACAAGTTATGGTGCTATCACTACATTCCAAAAACTTCAGAAAGATTTAGGGTATAATCTTCTATACACTTACAGTAAGCCTCACTGACTTATTTCTAAGTAAACATGATGTACTAACAAAATTATTTCTGAAGGATTACCACATAAAGAGTAGGATGCTTCCAACTCACGCTTCTGTAGCACAATAACTTTCCCACATTCACATAATTTTATTGGGGGAGGAGAAATTTTACCGGAAGGTGAGACATCCATTAGTTGATTTTTTGTTGGGAAATGCTGAGTCATCTATCTAGAAACCCTTCTAGCAAAGTCTTTGTCCATTTCCGCACTACACTGTTACAGTGCTATTATTCCACTTTCAACATCCTATGGGATCCTGGGGTTTGCAGTTTACGGAAGGGCATTTAGAATTCAGGAAACTACAGGCTTCAGGAAATTACAAACCCAGAATTCCACAGAATGTTGAAAGTGGAATAATAATAATAATAATAATAATAATAATAATAATAATAATAATAATAATAATAGTGAGTTAAAAGAATAGAGAGTTAAAAGCCATAGTTAAAATACACAAAGAACAATTAATACAAATATACTATAATTAAAATATATCATACTTAAAAGTACAATTAAAATACAGTTAAAAGTATGATTAAAATACAATTAAAAGCAGAATTAAAACTAGACTGGGTAGGCCTGCTGGAATAATAGCCCTATGACAGTGTAGTGCAGAACTGGCCTCAGAAAGCAATTTTCCATTCATTTTTAGTGTCCTGAACTTTATAGGCAATTGTTTGCAGTAAGTGTGTACAAATAATATAACTCCTATTAATAGTGCAACCACTTCAGCGTGTCTTGAGCTCTTGTCTGTGGTTTTGGCTACACAGTATACAGCCATACAGTATTTCAAAAATGCTTTACTCCAAAACCTTTGATGGAAGAGGCTTCAAATGCATGATGTATTTCATGCATACAGCTTCAGTTGTAACAGCCCAAAGAACTTGCATGATTAAGATACTTAGGTCTGCAGAATTCTGAACAAATATGTGTGCCATATAGTTATGTCCACAAGAATTTAGAGTAAGGATAGTGCAGAAATTAATATGTTAGACTAAGACTTAGGAGATCTAGATTCTATTCCTCACTAAGCCATGAAATTCAATGCGCAGCCTTAGGGCAGTCGCTTATTTTCATACTGGCCTTCCTCACAGGGTTCTCATGGAAAAAAGCAGGGAGGAAGAAAGCCACATATACTTCCTTTGACTCTATAAGAAGCCAGCCTGGCTGATAAAATGCTTTTATAGCCAGTGGTTGTTTTTTTTCCCACGTTTCAAAACTGTGTGCATTTATGTTGACAGTTCATAATTTTGCAAAACAAAAATGTGTCTGCAATTGATAAACATATCATACATGAGATATGGCCATCCTGCTTAGTAGCTATTAATAACTTTACAAGGGTGTTAGGTACGGGGTGTGTGTGTGCAAGTTAAGGGTGTTGTCCCTCCAATGAGAATTCTACAACCAAATGAAATTTTCCTTCAGTCCTCAAATTTCTAGCATTGTAGCAACATAGAACTTCAGTTCAGCAATTAGAAATATTTGGTATCCAAAGAAAAGGGGAAGGCAGAGTTACCAAGGGAATGTGAACACAGCAAGTGAGAGTTATAGACATGAACAGTTTTCAGTCTCTCACTCTGCAAATGCTAGATGCTTGAGGACTGAATGAAAACTGAATTGAGAGGAATAATTTTTATTTGAGGTGCAAAGCTCTTATTTTGTGCCCCACCCATTTACACCCCTGATTATTGTCCATGGATTTGTCAAGACTCCTTGTAAAATGGTCCACATTGGTGGACAATGCTGCGCAGTGTGAAGAAGTACTTTTTTAAAAATCTGTCCTGATGTTTCACCACATTCTAAGCAGTATTAGAATAAGGGTAAGGGGAGAAGACCTTACCCTATCCATTTTCTCCACACTGTGCAGAATATTAACAAATTTGTATCATGCCCTCCTTAGTTGCCTCCTTCTCCCCACATACAAACTAAGAAGCATTAAACTGGGCCCAACACAGTTGTCCTTTTCTGCATCTCTTCCAGCTCTATAGTACTCTCTATTGTGTTACTATTGCATCATTGGCATCACAGTGCAAGAACGATAAATGTATACAGCGCATACACATGCAACACAATGAGAAAGAGAATGCTGAGTAACACTGGACTGTACTATTTGACATCAACAAAAAGGTGCACCAATTTGGAATTCTCACTAGTATAAAAAACAATCCATAAGAAAAAGGGATTTATTATTTATTATATATGCCACCTTTCTCCCAGAATGGGGCCTAAGGGGCCTCCATTACCAGAATCTGGCATTTCAATGAATGTAAAAACTGCTCTGGTTAGCATAAATTCTTGGTTTTGCCTAAAGCAGATCTTTGTGCCGAAACTGAAGTGCTGCATGCCCTACTAGACATTTTTCCTTACTCAGAGCCAGCACAATGATACAACCATTTCAGGTGGCAGATGCTGGAGGATGGTGGTGTCTGGCCACTCCCCTATCTGAGAAGACAGAGATGGCCAAGGCCTGTCTTGCAGCCTCCTGAGATAGCCTCCTGCCTCCAAGCATGGTAGAGGACATCACTTTTCTAGTATTGATGCAAAATTCAAGTACCACTCCAGTGTACTTTTTTATGAGGAGTGAGAAGTGCCATCTTATTTGCTGCTTCAAAGCAGCAAAATGGCTTGAGCTGACCCTGTTCTTATAGTCCAAGAGGTCCCATTGGGTAAGAATAGTGCATAGATGTAGAAGATTCTGCTAGGGGAATTCTGAGATAGGAGAAGAGGAAGATCTGTGCTGCAGAAGTAGGGGAAGAAATCTCATTTTTGAAAGATATCATGTAAGAAAAACACTAACACAGGAAGGAACAAATTAGACTGAAACTGCTTTTACAATTCTTTCCCATTTCAGGAATCTTTCGGATTACAGCAGGAAGCAAGTGCTATTGAGAAAATACAAATCAAAGTATCTTTGGATCCATTGGCCTGGTTGAGCAGCTGTTCAGTGGCCACAGTCTTGTGTAAAAACCTCCAGTTAAAACAGGATTTATTTTCAGAACTGACTAGGGCATTCCAAGAGTTGTAGCCTTCAAAGTAAAAGTAATTTCTTCAGATCTTCATTCATTTCATAGGCTGCTTCTTATGCAACCTGGAAAAAAACTGTAGTGGTATCTTTGCTACAAAACCATTCCACCATCTGAATAATCTTCAGAGTCTCAATAATGAAGTCCAAATCATCAAGTCTGGTAAAATGATATGGATCCTTTAACTTAATATATTTTCACTATAAAAAGACCACATTGTTAATGTAAAGTATGCATTTTTATCTAAGAAGGAATGCACAAAGAACTTTGACTGGACAGCCGCTCAAGTTGCAAGTGCCAGTTCTGCAAAAGAGACTGTTCAATAAAGAATGCACTAGAATGCATCACCACACACTTCAGGATGGAATCAAGCCAGAATCTCTGTCAGCCACCTGTAGGCAGATGAATATTCTGTTCCTTGCTTGAGCTAGACAGTGTTTGGAAAAATTCTTTGCTGCAAGATTGCAGCCTTTTGGGGGTGAGGGAAAACATTTGGGGCTACACAGGAGAAGGCATTGCATGCTATCTTTATCAATAGATGTAGTGCCAAAATGAAGAGAGAGATCATCATCACTCAGTTGTGTGCTTCCTGCCCTTTCATCAAGCCAGCTGTTTGATCCAACAGTTTTGCAGGGCTTTTAGCTTCCCTGGATAGTTTCCAGTGTGGACACTTTAAAGTGTGCAGCAACTGATATAGCAGCATTTTTATTAACTTTCTCCTTTTGAGTTGCTGAAGTCTTTGTCTCTTTTTGTCTGGACAATAACAGATTGGCAGTTAGCTAACTTTCAGAGCAGCTTCATTTTGTTGCATTCATGAGCAACAAAATGTTTAAGGTAACCCCAACCTGATGCCATCCACATATTTCCATCACCACTAGGAAGTACAGCTAAGTACAATATCAGGGATGATGTTCAAAATGTCTTGAACACACTAGCTTGGGGAAGGCAGATTTACAGACTCCTCTCTTTACTATACAACAGGTTTTACAACTCAGTGTAAGTCCTCCCCATTAGCTGAAACATTGACTGTTCCATTTATTTCCACTGTGGCTTCAGGGAACTCATGCTGCCTGTTTAGCTCCAATTTTTACAAGCTAAAATTAATTTCCAGCTTTTCTCATATAAAATCCTATTCTTTTTAAAGTTTTTTTTTTTTTTTTACTGTGCAAGGAATCTGTGCCCTTGGTATAGAATTGCACAGCTGTCCCTATGCCAATACACTTGGTGTAATCAGAAGTGTAGCACCTCACAAAGGTACGGTAACTTCCTGAGATAGGTTTATCTAATGTCTTATCTATTTTTTATTTCTGTTTTCATTATATAATTATTCTTGTTTTGGAATTTTGTTATTTTTGTTGTTGTGTGCCTTCCTCTGAATATAGCTTAGCGCATCTGGCATCCCCTGGAAATCTCCTTACCAAATACTAACCAAGTGTGACCCTACTGACCTTCCAAGATCAAATGGGATCTGGTGCTTTCAGGGTATTTAGGCAACTTTTAGCTTTAAGCACCAGCATAGTAAGATGTATATTTTATGTAAATAATAAATCATACAGTCATGCATATGTAAACGGTTTTTAAAATCAAATATAAAGTTTAAAAATAATTTGATGTCTACAAGCTCAAGGGCTCAGTCTAAGGGTTTGATTTCAGTTTCATACATCCCTTGAAATACCATTTTGTATTGTCAATAGCCAACTTGTGGAGATTTTCAAGGAAGTTATAAGGGGGCAAAATTAACGCATTCCTCTCCATGTTACAGTCCCAATGAAGCAGCTGTTTGCCCTGTACTCTCTGATTTGTGGAAGGGAGAAAGAGGACTTCGGTGAAGAAGAAAGGATTATGTTCACCTTTGAGAAATGTAGGTCGTATCTAGTTTGATCCTTAAACTATTATAACAGCAGAAACTTTGTAGCTTTGATTTCAAAGTACTTTCCCTTCCCATTTTTCCTGACAGGCTCTGAAGAACTCTATTATGATTAATCCTCATAAAAATATTGTCCAATTCTACATTTAGATTTTTTTCCCTTGCTATCACATATTCTAGGTAATGCCTCTATATTTCAATTTAGAGATGGAAAGACTATTCCAAAACATTAAAAAGTGATTTAAAAACAGATTATTTTAAGTTTTGAGAAATCCTGACAAGAATCCTGGATTGTCAAGAATCTTCATGGTTCAGGACTTATTCTGTGTAAAATTCACACATGGTTGTTTGCACAGAAAACAGCATTTTTGCATAGGAAACAGCTTTTCTGTGCAGAAAAACCTATTTCCCATTCAAAAAAAATGCTGCAATTGGAGGCATTCCACACAAAATTTGGATTTATTTGCACTGAACACAGATTTTTCTGCATGGGAAACAACTCTTTCCATGTAGAAATATTATTTTCTTGCAGAAAAAGCTGTCCCCTACACATAAAAAGCCTGTTTCCTATGCAAAATAACCACATGCAAATTCTGCCTGGAGTAAGTCTCAGATTGTGAATAGACTTCATTTTCAAAGTGTTTCTCAGAGTGGGAGAATATGGTTGTTTTCTTCAAGAAGATTAGTGATCAATCACATCCCTACTTTAACCTATCATTTGGTATATTTGCTATATAATGATTAAAAGTGCTACCAAAAAAAAAAAAAAATCCACCAGAAAAGCTTTTCCTTGTTTTGGCACTTTTTAAAACCTGCCTTGGGTCCCACACTGGGAGAAAGGCAGCACATAAAGAAATGGGCCATGTTCCTGTGCATGTAATAGGACTACATGGTATATAACATCAATTTAGCTGTTTAAAGGTAGGAAGGAAGAATGGGAAGGTATACTCTAGCAGCTCGGTTTTTGGGACTGGATCTAACAAGTGAATTGGGCTATGGGGTGAATGTAATTCTTTATCTAACCAAAGGGATGGGCACAAAAGTCAGTTCTACAAACCCAAGTACTATAATTAGCTTGGTGTTTCAGATATGTTGATACAATCAAACCTTATTAATCAAAGCTCTTATCTAAAAATTCTTCACTTACACAGTCTAATTCTGCATCATCCCAGATGTGAACTGGCATCTAAAGTCATTTCAATAAATGAAGAGAGGTGGGAACATAGTACCATTCCATGTTTTATAGTTTATATAGCAACATTTATTTCCTTCTCAGTCTTTAGTTTATATGGAAAGAAACACAGTAGCATCACTGGTTTAACAGAAGCCCATTGTCACTGGTACAATGTAACCAGACACAGATATGCCCATTATGTCCTCAAAACATTGGTTTCAAATACAACCCTTATGATGCAAGAGATGCCGCTCCAGCTATCACAAAGCAGATGGGTTTGGAGACTAAGCTCAAGAACACTTAAATACATACATAACAGCAAGTGGGGTGGTAAAAATCAGGCCCACACATTTGTAAGACATGGAAGTGTTCTTAAACACAGGCAGTTTAATGACACAAAGGAATGAAAGCTCCTGTTATAAGTAAGGCTGCATTTGGCTTACCAAAAATAAAATAAAATATGTATTTCAGGCACGTGAAGCATTAGTACCTTTCAGTCCATCAACAGCTGAAAAGATGGTGCCAAGTAGAACCAATACAGAATATTTACAGTCAATAATTGTTCTGTAAACATAAGCCAGAGTCCCAGAAGGCTACATTGATGCTGTTACGAAATTAAAGCAGCATATTTAAATATCGTACTTTAATACCCTTAAAATATGTAATACTCCTTTCACAAGAAACTTAACAAGTCAAAGAATAGGGAATGCAATGTTAAAGTAGTTCCCTCCTCCTTGCAGTCAATGAGAAAGTCAGAAAGTGCATTGAATTCAGAACAAATAGTTTCCCATTAACTGAATGGAGCCCACACCTGTACCATCACCAACGGCTGGATCTTAAAGGCCCTGACCCGCAACTTTATTTGCATATAGCCTAGGAGAGGGAAAGGGGAAAGCGCACCTTAACAAAGACATCCTGAGCACTACTTGCTTCTGGAGCAGTTAGTGGTTTTGAAACATTCTCCAGAACTTTAGGAGACATTGTTTAAAACGCTCAGTTTTGCTCTATGAAGTTTTTTCCCTCCCAAATCATGGGTCAGCTGTATAGATATTTGAGTAATGCAACCCTCAGCTAGTCCATAAGTGTCTAGTTATTTAAATATCTTTTAGAGCTACTTCACATTACCTAGGAGTGAATGAAACTCTTGTTAGAGCATGGAAACGTTACTTGCTTAGACTACAGATCCTAAATTCTGGGAACTGTACTCCAAAAAGTAACTTTCCCTAGGTCTTTACTTGCTCAGCGGTGTGTGAACAGTGAAACAAGGGATTTGTGGGGTGGTCATGCATGTTTATTTGTTATATATTTACTGCAGTTTCCCAGAAAGCCTGAGGCACAGGGGTTTTGGGGTTGTTGTTTTTTGTTTTGTTTTTTGCTGTGAAACAAATTCACCTCTCCAATTTATGTTCATTCTAGGAGTTCACTACAAATGTACATACTGAGCACAGTATGTGATCATTACCTCTGGCCTGAGTGGAACATCCTCCTCAACAACACTGATGCTGAGGAAAAGAAACAGCATTTACCTTATATGGAGGTTTGCAAAACTGGCATCAGTATTCATGTCATCAAATACAAAAGAGAAAAAAAAATGCCTCCTGCAGTTGGAGTTATTCAAGGTGTTCAGTTTTGTTCCAAACATAAACAAGAAATTAACTAGCTGACATTTTCAAAACTGTACTTAGTTTGAAAGAAAAAAAAATGGATGCAACATATTCTGTCATAAAAGCAAGCTGTTGCATAACAAAGCAAATCAGGTTTACACCTGGCATAGAGTTAACTGCTGTTCTCCCTTATCACTGCAGTGCACACACAAAATGAGACCTGAATTTTGTGCTTTAGAGAGATGCAGCAATTTTGGAAAAAAGGGAAAGCAATTACAACATTCCTAAGTGTGTGTACACACACACAGAGAGAGAGAGAGAGAGAGAAGGAAAAGGGCCCATTAACTATTAGACAGGGTTAAAGATGAGAATGTCTTAGCCAAGTATGTCATATAGGATACAGAAGACACTTTTTTAAAAAAGGGAGAATTAGCATTAAAGTTAAAGCATTGATATAAATAAGCCATGACATTAAACCCTCAATTTGACAGTTGTAGCCTTTTTGGCCTGTTCATTAATACTTGCCAGTTCAGTCCTAGCACACCAACTGTGCCAGTCTAGCTTTGCTCACATGACAGAAAAGTGGTTCAGACTTTAAAAACTACTGCATCGGCTAATTTAAAATACAACCGTCTAAGAATTGTACAGCAGTGTTATTGCATGTTTGCAGTAATCTGTGGGAGATAAATTGGGAGCATTAATTAACTGGTGAGCTTTATAATAAAAGGAAGCCAAAAAGCACTGCCAACTGTACTTGATCATTTTACAAGTACCAGTTTATCACACTTCATGCTAACTATACAATAGGCTTTTATGAGAGAAATAAGGTGTCAATGTAACATTACTGGAGAAAGGGGCATGACATCCACTGCTCACTCACTCCCTTTTTGGCCCTAACTTTCATGCTAATAAACAGAAGTGTAAATTAGTTTTATTTTGCATTTTTAGGAGGAACAAACAAACCTCAGTATCCACTGATTAAGACACGTATTATCAAAAAACCTGCATTTAAACAATGCAAGATAACTTCCAGAAGTACAGGAACAAATAAATTCATGAAGTTGATCAAGGTCCTCCATTCCTCTGATAGCATTTAGTACTACAGTGACTGTACACACTGCTGGAATAACATTTTGCTATCCTGTAAAGCCTTCCGATCATGACTTTCTATTAACATTAATGCCACCAAAGTCAAATGTTTACTTTTTTAAAAAACAGATTTGAAAAACGAGATGAAGACGAAGGCCAGCTGCACAATTCTGAAAAACGTCATCTAGCATCCTTTTCATTCAGCACTGCATTGTTTCAAACAAGTCAGACTAAAAATTAACCACAGCAGAGTCTGGACAAACAGTTAAATTGTTAATTTAAAGGGGGAAAAAACACAGAAGCAAAAAACTTTTGATCTCATCCTCATGGTTTGACTGAAGGGGGCATGGAAGGCAATGCTTGCTGCAGCTCAATCTATGATGACAAATGGAGTTTTACTATGACACTCTGGTCAGCTCAGTATGTTGCTCCAAAGGCAGTTGCCTGCATTTTGTTATATATGAAGCATTTCAACTGCCCTTTGCTTTACCCAAAGGACAAAATGGATCAGAATGAAATATAAATACTCTGAAAGAAATATATTAATATTTAAACCAGATACACTGAGAAGTTCTATCTGCCAGATTTCTCTCAGGATTTTTTTTTAAAAAAAGCTAGATGTATCTCTGCCAGTAGTAACCCATTCGTCCCACCAAGCCAGACAACACTGCCAGGACAGAGACCAATTCTGGTATGCTGATCCCAGCATGCCTCTCTTTGAGTTCTATTAAACTGTAATTATATATGCAACAACAAAAGTTGTTCAAAAAAGAAAGATAACAGGAAAGAAGGTGGGAAAACAACAACTAATAAGCCCCTAAAAAGAGTGTCCAGCATCCGTGTGAAAAGTTGACCTTACAGCCTGAGAGAAATCTGCATTTCTTCACAATTCCTATCTTCAAATCAGCCAGTTTTTATTACATGATAGATCTAAAAACAAACAGGATTGCCATTTGTTGATTTTTTTCCCCCATCAACACATACTAGATATGTTTTAGGATGCTACCACTAATGCTACACAGTACACATATTTGAAATAGCATTCACTTTTGCATTTAAGAAGAAAGTCTGAATTTCCTCATTTAAAAAATTCAGCCAACTTTGGTTTCTTCTTCTTACTATGGTTTGTAATGTATTGAGAGATACAACACACACACAGCAAAAAGAGTAATTGCAGTAAGAGGTCTAACACAGAATGACTTCCAAGTCTGAAGGAGAAGGTGAGGCTACTGGGTAATGTAATTTTAACTTTAAACTTAACTAAGAGTGGCTCTGCAGAGTTATTGCAGCATCAGCAAAACTTTCTGTGCTATTCAACTAAAAGTTAACAGAAGCACATACTGTGTCAGGACAGCACTACAATGTTCTTTCCAGCAGACAGCCTAGATTTAAGTTTTGTGACAAAAACAGGGACTTCAGCAATTATATTACTTTGCAACTTGTGTCTTTAATGTTAGTCTGTCTTCCCACAGTCAGCCTACGATTGAACCCAGACTTCACCCAGCACGACTTTGGGAATTACAAAGATGACTCAAACTGTTTGTTAGGGTCAGATTCTCCCTCTAGCTTTACAGCAGGGATGCACTCTGATTTAGTCCTTCTGGTTTTGTGATGTGGAGAGTCAATGACTATTTCCGAGCAAGAAATACTAATTGATGGGGACTTTTCTGTCTTCTTTGCAGTATTCTTTTCAGCAGTCCCACAGCACTGCTTCAGAGCACACTGGGTTCTGCAGGGAAGTTCACATTTGCTTACAGCCTCAAAGCCCACATCTGAGTCCACAATGGCAAATTCTGGCTGAATGGTGGTTGCATGTATCCCTTCATTGTGAAAGATCTCCTTGATATCCTTTGCCACTTTCATGTATGTTTCTGGGTCCTTGCATTTTATATGAGCGGTGCCAATGATCTTGCTTCCTGCTAACTGCCAAACATGCAATTCATGGACTGCTTCAACTTCTTCTAGTTTGCGAAGTTTCTCATTCAAAGAACGAATATCAATTTGCTTGGGAACAGTTTGCAAAAGGATAAGAGCAGATTCTTTAAGCAGTGGGTAAGTTGTGTACAGCAGAATGCAAACCATTATTAGACACAGTGCAGGATCCAAATATAGAACCCAGCAGGGACCAGCTACAGGAATTTTCTCTAATTCGGTTGCATTCATTTGGGCTGACATCTGAGTAATGTTTTCTGCACAATGGTCATTGATACACGGATTAATGCAAGGCCCATCCTTAGGGCATGGACTCCAATAAGAGTAAAAAACTAAGGCATTCACTACTACGATTACTGAACCCAAAGCATCTCCAAGGACATGAAGAAATACTCCACGCATGTTGAGTTGAGCACTAGTGTCTTCATCAGCCTCCACATCAAGAGAGGAATGGTTGCTAATATTCCCATTTGGCTGTAGTTCCATTTGGCTTTCTTTTGATGCATCACCTGCAAAGACAAGAAAAAAAAAACTGTAAAACCAACAGAAAGCCACAGTGGATGGTTTAGCCAACTGTTAGCAATATTTAGAAAACAGCTGTGAGGAAAACCAACCCCCTTTATATAACATTCAGATCTTTCGCATATACATACTGTGCTGTATCACAGAGTACTGACTTCTAAGAACACCCAGAGCCTTGTTTTTTATAGAGCAGATTCCAACTATTTCAGACTTACCTTTGGCAGCAGGCTATAATGTTCTTAATACATATGCATTTTTCTCCTTGATTTCTATTTTAAAAGAGGAGACAACCAGAAACAAAGGGGTAGCACTGCTGCTAGTGGTACTGCTACCATGCTGGGTACACATGTGAATCTGACTTACTGAAGATCAACACTTAAGAATCTTCAAAGAATATCATGTTCAGTATCCCTTACAACAGAGCTTTCCAAACTTTTCATGTTGGTGACACACATTTTCGACATGTATCATTTAGCGACACAATAATTCAGTTTTACTAGCAAACCAGAGGTTAAACAGTGGGAAAGGCAACCCCCACCACCCAATCCTGGCTCGCTGCTGTTGCCCTTGCCAAGGACAGATGCCAATGAGGGTGGCCGCAGCAGCAGGAAAGATAGCCCTTCTACCTGATCTTGGCTCGCTGCTGTTGCCCTCGCCGAGGAAAGACACAAGTGAGGGTGGCGGCAGCAGGAAAGGCAGCCTACCTTCCCTGATCCTGGCTTGCTGCCATTGCCCTCGCCAAGGAAAGACACCTCGCTGAGGAAATATCCTGGAAAGGGCGGCAACAGCAGGAAAGGCAACCCCTACCTGATTCTGGCTCGCTTCTGTGCCCTCGTGGAGGAAAGACCCCAGTGAG
>CAOLHI010006160.1:0-41309 GCA_948474755.1 Ctenosaura bakeri
ATTCATTTTGTCAGTTTTGGCAAAATGAATCCTGTTTGAATTCTGCTTGTGTTAGCTACCCCTCCCCCCTTTGTTGATATCTACAAATCTGATAAGCATGTCTTCTGTTCCATCATTTAAGTCACTTATAAAGATGTTGAGCAACACTGCACCCAGGACAGAACCCTGAGGCATTCCACTAGTTGCTTCTCTCTAGGATGAAAAGCAACCATTGGTGAGCATTCTCTGGGTTCAGTCTGTGATCAATTTCAGATCTACCTAACTATAAGAATGTCTAGCCCACAGTTCACCAGCCTGCCTGCAAGAATTTCATGTGAGACCTTGTCAAAAGCCTTACTACATCCATAACACTCCCCTGATCTACCATGCTTGTAACTTTATCAACAAAAGGAGATAAGATTAGTTTGTTTGGTCATTTGTTTTAGGAAGGCATGATCCATATCTTTTGGCTGGGGGGCCTATAGCAGACTTCCCTAATGAAGTCACAATTGTTTTTCAACTCTTTAATTTTTACCAAAAGACTCTCAACTTGTTTTATATGCTCTAAGTCATGGATCCCTTTGTGGGTATACACATCCTTGACATATGATGGTGTACTCCTCCTTTCCTGTTTGGGCTACTTCTCTGGAATAGATGATGCCCTTCCATTACTGTGTTTCAATTGTGAGACTCATCCTCCCAGGTTTCAATGATGTCTATTAAATAATATTTTCCTTTCTGTGTTAAGATTTCAGGTTCATCTTGTTCATTTCCCATGCTCTTTCCATTAGCATAGAGACATTTAAGACCATGAGTCATTCTCACTAGCTGAATTTTTTTTTCCTGTTCACTGTTGGGCTCTTGTTATGCTGGCCCAATTCTCTTGTACCACAGAGGCTATTTTCCCATCTTCCTGCCCTCTGGAATATTGACTCCCTTACTCATGTAACTAAGTTTAAAACTTCCTGATCAGATTTGCCAGACTCCTAGCAAATACATTCTTTTCAACTTACGTGAGATGAAGTAATTTTCAGATCTCAGGTCCCCGCATTAAAAAATATTGTATTTGTGACTTTAAAAAGTTTAATTTTTTCAGTCACAATTTGTTACAGATCTCCTAACAACCTTGCATGGGTTCATGAATATCCTGTGGGTGAAATAGGTGGAGTTATGGTTGTGACTCTTACTGTCTTAATTGTCTTATTGTCTTTCTTACATGGCAGTTGATGGCGGACGAGGAGGTCAGGGAACAAAGTGTGTTATATATAGCGCCCCATGATGGGAAGATAGCTTGCTGTCTCCAAGTGCAGTGGAGGACAGTGTCCTATTGCCAATGCTGAAGTCAACATTCAACTGCCAGCCCTGCTTACATTTGTGCATGGAATGAAGGAGAGCAATATCTTTTCCTTCATCTCAGGTGACAGAGTGCTTCAGGCTAGCTCCACCAATGCAGAGTCAATGTACTTTATCAAAGTGGTGTGAGAGTTGCTTCCCTGTGATAACCACAGCAGGTAAGCACCTTGGGTCCCATTTGGGTAAAAGGAACTTCTGACCCTTAGGCCTAATTTAGATCATGGACAACTCAAATCCAGCCTGCAAAGCATCTGGAAGAGGTTCCCCCTCTCTCGAAAGCCCTCCCTTTCCCAACTAGGAAGGTGCTTGGGTGTGCATGTGTGTAGGGGGATTGCCATTTTATTTCCAGTGTGATTTCCCTGAGGATTCTAACACACTCTACTCATCTTCCAGCTAAGAAGGCAAGTGGAACAGAGTGGAATCTCAATGTTATCTCAGTTCATCCACCAGCGATAACAAAGATGTTCCCTTTATGCAACCCTCACTATCTAGGCAAACAGCAAGGGGGTGCAAAGGGGCTTCCTCCCTGCCAAAAGAGGCACAGAACCTTATGTATCTCTCTCTTCCTTGAGAAGCTGGAAATAGGCACTGGGGAAGAGGTGGGGCTAGATGACTTTGGGTGAGGGGCAAGGCTCTGAGATATAGAACCCCAAGCCCTGGCACCATTCAGCCTACTAGTTTGGTACCAGTGGGTGTTGGTCTATTTCCTTGCTCCTGATCTACAGAGACAAAGTGGGTGTAGTCTCTGAATTATGTGGTTCCTTTCAATGGCAGTCCAGTGCCTCATTCAGATGGCCAATGACATAGGTGGAAACAAAACCTGTCGGGTAGAGTTGCTCTTTTCTGATATTACGAGAGTTGAATGGAATAGACCTTAGAGAAGGCCCTCATGTACTTTATGTACTATATGTGTCTAATGAAGCAAAGACAATCCCAGTACAGGAGATCTGGAGATCAGACTTACAGAGGTACAGTAGTCTCTGGCCATTTCCACACAGGCTTAAAAAACTGATGCAGAGCGTCCTCCAGAGAGGACGTCTGCACCTGGGAGTGGACTGGGTCGGACTACTTTATGTAGTTCTGCACCTCAGTCCACTCCGGAACGACTCAAAGTGGTTGTGCAGTGTGCTTTTTAAAAACCTGTTTCTTCAGGTTTTTAAAAGCATGGAGCGTGCCACTCCGTGCCACTCCATTCCCAGTGCGAGCCTGCAGATCTACAGGGGGCAGGCTTTAGGCTGGCGAGCTTCAGCAGTTGGTGGAGAGCCTTCACCAACCGGAAGCCACTATTTTTGTCCCCAGAGCAGTGCGGAGTGGTGGCCACGCACTGCTCAGGAGCAGCCTGGATCCAAGCGTCGAGCCAAGAAGTCCGGTAAGTACTGGACTGGGGCAATTCCATCGCCATGTGCGGAAATGGCATCTGTCGTGCTGTTTCTTAGGTTTAGAAATAAACTAATGTTGTTATTTCTGTCAGCCAAAGTGATGATTCACACATGCATGCACATTGTTTGATCTCTTATTCCTTGATGATTACCCAGTTTCAGTGGGCTCTCAGTCACATGTGTGAACTCTTTCTCTTGAAAATATTGATATCAGATAATGTGCAAGTTCTGTCTCTGTTGATTAATCAGCTGTGGCCCTGTTCACATACACAAGCCCTCCTTCGATACCAGAGTCAACGAATGATGAACATGGTTTGCAAACAAGCCCGGTGACATTTCCTCAACTTGTGCTACACCACTGCTGATGACCTTATGGAGGATGTGATTCAGTCTGCGTGATCACAGACACAGACTGACTCACATCCTTGTTTACTGAATCAAAAGCCTTGTTTGGTCTTTTTGGTTCTGGAAATGAAAAAAAGAAATGAGCAAAAGAAATATCTGGCACAGTTCTGACAGCAGATTTCAATTCTCAGGAAGCCCAGAATGAGGCATAAGTTTGGGCAAGCTGGTCTGCCAATGTTCAGACTCCATTAAGTGTGCCCACAGTCAAAATGTTCACTTGTGGAAACAGAAAATAAATTGTGGCTGCAAATGAAAGAGATGGAACGGAGGTACATTTTCAAAACATGGATAAAAAAGGTACAACTTGCCGTGATGCAACAGTGGACTTGCCACCTCCCCTGCTTCCAGCCAATATTGCTCCTGTGCCTTTCTTGGCAGCCTAACATCTTGTAGAACATAAGGAAGCAAAACTGTTCTCCCCTTACCTTGCCATTCATCATTGGACTAGGAAAAGCTTTATGTGTAGAGCACATTGCTTCAATTCTGTTTCATCTGCACTTTTCCAGGCTCTGAGCAGGACCGACCCTATCATTATGTAAAAATGCAATAGCCACCTCAGACAGCAGATTTTGGATGTCGTAAAGGAAAATTGTTAATTATTTGTATTATTGCATTTTTACTGCCAGGGATGTGGAGAGGTGTTTGTGGGATTTTCTGCCTCATGTTCCAAAATATCTGGGCTGGCTTTGGGCATTATCTACTTGATTTGGGTTGGCAGGTTCACCTTTGTTGCTCTGCCTCAGATAGGAAATTGTCTTTGGCCTGCCCTGAAGACTATATCATGTTGTAGCTCATTCACCACAGAACTGAGGTGGTTTGTTACCAGCAGATACTTTTCTATTCAGACAGGCTTTTAACAAAGGGCTGTAAGTGCTGTCTTGTTTGAGATACTACTGAATAGCTTTGTAAATCTTTTTAGACTGTATCTTTTTAATATGGTTACTAGGTTAAGTTGACTGTAATGTTGACTTTTTGAATGTTTTTAATTGTAGTCTTTTGAATGGGTAAGCTGTCTTGAGTTCCAGCTTTGGGGAAAAACCAGGATATAAATGGAAGAAGAAAAAGAGGAAGAGGAGGAGGAGGAGGAGGAGGAGGAGGAGGAGGAGGAGAGGAGAGAAATAATGACCATCAAAAATCCTTTGGAAGGACTTTTTGGAAGGACTTAGGAAGGCCCTTTGGAATGAATTTGGAAGGACTTAGGCAGAGCATGTGGCTGTGGTGTGTCCCTTCCTGGCATAAGGCAGGTTTTAGAGATGCATGTGCCTCACCATTGGGACTATGATCTTTTAATTTGGTCCTTTTACATGCAAGAGGGACTGGTGGCTTCCATGTCAGTGGGACAGTGAATCTGCTTGGGGTTGCTTGCTGATATGGAAGCCACCAGCCCTGAATGTGTACATAAGATCAAGGATGTATTAAGACTGATTTACCCTGAAGCAGCAGTGCCTGTTGTCTGCTAAGAAAGGTAGAAGGGAATTCCCACCCCTACGTTCAGTGCTGGCAGACCACAGCTACCACTGTTCTGAAAAACTGTGAACATGTACAGGTCAAAACAACTCATGATACAATGCCCTTTACTGATTTCCTGTGTGCAAAACAGTGGCTCTCAACTCTCCAGCTATTGCCAGCCTAGGGACAATGAAGATGTTATCTCTCTCTGGTTTTTTTTAAAGTTATTTTTATGGAAAATTTATATTATCAACAATAAAAATAAACAATAACAATAAAAAATAAAACAACAAAAACACATACAAATCATCCGACATTTATCCTGAGATTATAAAAACATTTTTCTTCATCCAGAAAGAAGAAAAGAGATAATATAAGAAAAAGAAAAAGAGAAAGAAAGAAAAAAGAAAATAAATTAAAAAAAGAAAAGAAAAAAGTACATTCCAGGTTTTTTCCCCCAAATCTCTTCTTCTTCTTCTAATTAAATTTCTTATCTCTTTCTTTTTAAAAATGTTTTGGTAGTTTGTGGTTGCCTTTTACCTTTGGCTGGATCCCACACCACTGTGGTACTGTCTAAATCAAACAGTTGTAAGAGGTATATGGAACTTAACGGGATGTTTCCGTGCCAGCATTGTACCACCATGAGTTCCCTCATGAACTTTCCATGGGATCCACCTCTCCTGTGTGATTAGTTGATTGAGACTTCGGTGCTGTAGTGTGGGATTCAGCCATGAGGAGAGTCAATCTTGCAAGAAAGGTTACCGTAAATTGCATCCAGAGGAAAAAGGTATTTGGGTGGAAGGATTAGTGAACAGGTCTACATCTTCTTTGTTCCTTAACAAGATGGAAAGTACTGTAAGATACTGTACTCCCTGAAGTTAACAACAGAATAGTACCTCTTCCTTAGTCTAGGTGTAGAAGTTGACTGCCTGAGACAACCTTCTTACTCTCCCAAATGGTAGCAGTAGCCAAACCAATAATATTGTGCTTCTGGAGGAACTAGGACCATCATCCTTATTCCTTGGATTAGACAAAAGACTGTTGTTGTTGTTAGACAGAAGACTGTTGTTGTTGTTGTCGTCGTCGTCATATTCCTTCAACTCATTTCCAACTTACGATGACCCTAAGTTGAACTTATCGGGGTTTTTCTGGGGCTGAGAGTGTGTGATGCAACCAAGTCTACCCAGTGGGTTTCCATAGCTGAGCAGGGAATCGAACCCTGGTCTCCATGCTCAAACTACAGAAGATACCTTTGCTTTATTTCATTTAAAAATTTTAAGTAGAGTCAATTTTATACTGTATGGTAGCTGTGGGAATCACGCAGCCCTCTACATAGTGTTGGACTGCAAGGCCCAGCGGCCATAGCCAAGATAAAGAATGGTGAAAAATGCTGGGAACTGCAGTCCAGCAAAATCTGGAGGCCCACATGATTCCAATCCAGACTGTAAGTGAAATTCTTATGAAACCCACAACTGCATATTTGAAAATAATCCTCCAGAAAAAACATACTGTTGATTAGAATATACAAAAAATGATGCATTCTTGTTCCTCAGTTTCTGTTTTAATTTCTTCCCTTATTATTTTTCTTTCACTTCCAGGTCAAGTGTCTTAGTCTGAACAGCCAAGGAAGTCTCTTCTTGCCTTGTTTGATTCTTATGGGACAAAAGAATAACACTTGGAATCATTTCTTATATTCTCTAGAAACAGTCTTGCAGCAGCCTGCCACCGTCTTTGCACTGAATTTTTAATCTGCTTCTCCTGATTAGATTCACCCCAAGGAATCTCTGCCAAAATCTGTTTTAAACAGATCTGTTTGGTCTTCAGCTTCAAGAGCTACGTGCTGTTCTCTTAAGATATTCATACAAAAATTGAGTCCTAATGCCAAGTGGTATTGTTTCTGAGGACTTGTCAGGAAAAGTGGTTTAGGATTAGATGGAGAAGTTAAAGGCCAGGTACTTAAGCTGAATTCTTAGGAAAATTAGTGAAGTCTGAGAGCAGGGGTTTCATGTATGATGCATCACGTAATGCTTGATCACAATTTTCTTCTGATAAAAGGGCAGCCAGTGGTTGTACTGCTCCAACCTGGCCAAATGATTTGCATCACACATTCTTTGGAGGGGGAGAATGCAAAAGCTCTTTAATATATGTCATTAAAATTTTCTTTTAAAGAAAGAGAGTTTTTGCAGGAACATATTTTTTTCTTACCCATAGGAAAATTTCTAATTAATAAAAAATCAGTGGCACCAGCAAACAAAAATAATGTTTTAAACTTCACCTGACCTTGACCCTGGCAAGGATGTATCAGGGTCTCTATAGGTCCAGCCCTGCTGTTAGGTAGAGTGAAACAGTTCACTGCCAGCAGCATGTTGTGGAAGCAAGCTGTTGTTGTTGTTGTTGTTGTTGTTGTTGTTGTTGTTGTGTGCCTTCAAGTCATTTCCAACTTATGGAGATCCTATGATGAACATATTGTGGGATTTTCTGGGGCTGAGAGTGTATGATGTGTCCAGGGTCATGCCATAGGTTTCCGTGGCTGAGCAGGGAATCAAACGTTGATTCCCGGGGTTATAGTCCAACACTCAAACCACTATATCATAGTAGCTCTTGAATGCCACACACCCTGCTCTGTGCCCCATTCATCTAACCTCCTGTTCTCAGGTAAAGGACACTGGTAAAGGTGGTAAAGGACACTGTCCCATAATCCTTGTTGGGTAATATTGATCTGCCAGCCCTGATTGCTTCCGTATGTAAAATAGAGCTGTGATTCCTCAAGACAAGAAATTTTGGGGCTGACCTCACCATCCCTGTCACCCTTCCAATGATTCAGAGAGCTTAGAAAAAACTCTTCCTTCATCTAGTCTGATTGTGAGCATGAGAGCATGCTTAAAAGAGGGCTACCCCATCTTACAGAGTACTATGTCATCTGTATTGTGCAGAATGTCCCATACTCAGGCACTGAAAACTTGTCTTATATGAGTGCTATGGAGGATGTCCCAAATCCAGTAGTTCAGTTCATTTGCAATGTGAATGGGAAGAGAGGTTGCCAGCTGTGCTTGCAACAGACAGACTCCCCAGCATTTGATATGCAACAGTGACCTCGCTTCATATAAGAAATGCTGGGTGAGCCATCTGTTGAAACACTGCTGGTATCATTCTCCCTGCTCTCCAGGCCATGCAGCGCTCTGACAGCAGTAACATTCCTTATCTCACAATGTCTGCTGCCCAGCTCTTGTGAGACCTTTTTGGGGTTTGGGGTTCCTTCAAGAAAGAAGATCTCTCAGGTATTGGAACACAGGAGCCCAGAATTCTCTCTAGAACCCCTGCTCTTGTTAGACTGGAGGTTGGTCTGGTTCAAATGTCTCAACCAGTTTTGAGCAAGAATTCAAGCTGTGAGGGTATCATTAGGTTGGGGTGAAGATAGGGTCTTCTCTTACCTTTTCTTCTTCCTCTGTTTCATGAATTTGACTGTCCCATATTGCTATTTTGAAAACCTGGCAACCCAACTATCTCATCAAAATTTCTCAGTTAAAGAAAGTGTGTATTTTGTTTTTATTTGGTTTATATCTCATCTTTCTTCCAAAATGGATTCAATATAATACAATATAAATGACATACAACTAAAAATAAAAATTCTTGTTCCAGATTTATGAATTTGTAAGATAGACTTAACAAACCTATAACTTTCTGGGATGCATATCTATGGTCTTGCTCCAGCACAGTGACCAAAAGTGCTTCCAAAACCCTACAGTATAAACCTGATGCCAAAGAAGTTTCCAGCTTTCTCCCAGCAGTTAGATGCTTTGCTTACCACCCTGCTCCCTAGTGTTTTGGAAAACACTATGTTTTCAGAGCTACCAGGCTTAGGTGGTTGGTTCTGGGGGGATTGGGTCCAGAAATGTAATTACAATGATGGAGCTCTGTCATCATAACTAGATCAATTTTGATTTGCAATCCAGATTCCTTGTCAAGGTCTCTGCTGCTCTTTTGGGGGAAAAAACTGAAGCAAAATAGGTATTGATTTGTTCTGCTTTTTCATTGTGATCTGTTAGCATTTTGCCATCCTTATTCAATAGAGACCCCACTGTCTCCTTGATCATTCTTTTGTTTCAAATGTATTTGAACAACCATTTTTGTTGCTCTTTGCTCGTCTAGATGCTCTCACCCCCCCAGATGATCTTCACCTCCCCCCCACGATTTACTTTAAAGACCTCTTTATCATACTTGCTATGCTACTACCAAAAACATTCTTTCTAGTCTTTGTGAGGTGCGGTCCAACTGTCCCCAATAGTTCTCTGTCTAAGATATGAGCACCATGGTTCCCAAAGCCATATCTCTCCCATCTACACCGTCTACATAGCCAGACATTCACTTGGTATCTTTCTATCCCTATGTTGTCTTCTATCCTTCACTGGCAGAATTGATGAGAATGCCATGTTACTCCAAAGGAGAAACTCTATCCCGGGGTCTACAATTTTAATATTAAAGTATAATTCCATGGGCCAGAGAGGTCCCCCGAAGGGGCATGTAGGCAGGCACGGACGAAAGACTGAAAACCAGGTCAGGCCAGTAAAATCCCCATCACGTAGCCCTAGGAAACCTCAAGATGTGTAAACCCACAATAAACAAAGGGTCCTCAGTCCTGAGACGCTGACTTGAGAGGATTGGTCTGCCCCAAGTTGACCAAATATCCCATCAGGTAGGGACCAGAAGTCACACCACAAAACACAGCCAAAGACCTGGAGACTTTGGCAACACCTAATAATCCCATCACGCCAAGTAAATTACCAATGTGGAGCTTCGTGCCCACTGCAACACCCATTGTTCTCCTCAGGAAAGGATTACTCCTCCAGGTACTTTTTCCCCTACAAATAGTCCCGGCTTTTGAGCGTTTCTTCGGATCGCTCCCGGTCACCCCAGCTGAGCATTGCTCCGTTTGCCGAGCAATCCCCTCAGCCCTCTCCGTGCTGAGCCCCACTGACCCAGGACTTCAGGACAAGGTGCAGTATTACCCCAACAATGCCCCTTCAATACTCCCTCTGTCCAATTTCCTCTTTTTTGCTTCTTAATAGCTCTTGGGTGCGTGTGTGCATGAGTGCGTTGATGCGTGAGACTTGCATCAATAAAATCATTTATTAGACATTTTGGTTTGGTTTTTGGCTTGGCCTGACCCCGTAAACACTAGGTAAAAAGACCCTCCCCAGGTTACTCTACCTCTTGCAGTGCTATTGCTTGTGCTCTGGCCAGTTTCCATTCCCCATCACGTGGAGCACAGTGAGGTGTCCCCCAAGGGACTCCCGAAAATAGGGTAACAGATACCTCTACTTCACACCTCTTTAGCTTCTTTCTTTAGCTTCATAGTCAGAGATGATCTACCTAAAGGTGTTCTTGGTCATATCACTGGTACCCGCTTGAATATAGAGAACAGGGTACTGATCTGTGTTCTTGATGAGTTTTGGCAAGTTGTCAGTGACACCCTGGATGTGTGTACCAGGAAGACAGCACACTTTCTGGTTCATCTTGTCAGACTGGCACACTCTATACTCCTGAGCAATTAATCCCCAACCAGCAGCACCTTTCTTTTCATCTTGTGCTTGGTGGTTACCTTGATTCCTTCCTTGGCATGTGGTATCCCTTGTTGCTGGATTCCTGTTTGAGCATCTTCACTGCTGCTATCTTTCTGAAGATGTGGGAAGCAATTGCTTAGTTGGAGAGGTTGTGAATCCCTTCTGTACAGTCTGCTTCTGACAGTGACTTTTCTCCAGGGTGTTTCCTCAATGTTTCAAGCCTCTTTGTTTTCCTTGGCAGTTTCTTCTTGTTGGTTTTGTATGATCAGTTCTTCTTGTTCTGTCCAGGATGTCCTCCTATTCTCTGATGCACTGAAGAGACAAAAGGCATAAGTGTAGTGCACTGTCCTTCTCTTCCAGGAGACCTTTCAATTTGCACTTGCTGCAGGTGTAGTTGGTGATGGTTTCTGGCAAGAAGACAAACATTGCATATACATTGTAGCAGACAATTATGGATCCTTCCACCTCCATCTCTGCAGTTATTTTTCTCCCCTTGTTCCCTTCTCTACAGAGTTACATTGCTTCTCATTTCCCCATATTCCTTGAATCTTTCTTTGGAGGCAGCTCTGCCGTTCCTGTGAAGTGTAGCAGTGTTGACCCAATTGTTCCAGGGGTGCTCCAGCATTGACTATGTACGTTCTTTGAAACTGCCACATTTCCAGATGAACCTTCAGATAAATGAATAGAAAATCAACTTGCTTCACAGAGTGAGGAAACCTGGCTAGGCTCTTGAATCATAACAGAAAAATGTTCAATAAAGAGCATCTGGGGGAATTGTGGCAATGGCTCTGTTGGCAAGCTTGAAAAAAGTTTCATCACCTGAATTGCAACTTATCATGGAGCCCTTGAAGATCCCTGCCAGGAAAAAAGAAAGGTTAGCATCTCTGGCTTTTGGAAAAACAATTTCATTGTTAGTATTGTAAATAAGAGGTTGAGATTTCAGAAGATGCCACACAAAGGTGTCATGTGTAAGAAAAGTAACCAACTAAATCTTTTTTACTATACAACTGTTAAAGGCAGAGCAGCCCTCTCGCTCTTTATATCTGGGATTGTATTTCAGTAATATAACAGTATAAGCAAAACAGTGCTGTTGTTGGGTGCCTTCAAGTCATTTCCAACTTATAGAGACTTAAAGGTGAACTTATCACAGGGTTTTCTGGGGCTGCGTATGTGTGACATACCCATGATCACCCAGTGGGTTTCCGTAACTGAGTGGGGAATGGAACCCTGGGTTGTAGTCCAGTACTCAAATCACTCCACCATGTGGCTTTGAGGAAAGTTATAACTAGGGAATTAAACAATATTTACCATTTTTCTTGTTCTTAACAAGAAAGGGTGTCTCAACACCTCAAGGCACCTTATTGAGAAAATTATAAAATATTGTAAAATTTTTCACATTTTGATACTTTTTGCAAAAATAAAAAAAATTGCAACTCTCCTAGTCTTTTGTACACAATTTTGTACAATGTTTAAAATGCAAATTCCGATGCTTTTCATACAAACTAATTTTCACAAAGTCATGTAAAAAATAAATGAAAAATGCACAAACGTTGTAATCTCACCCTTGGTGGTGGATTTGTCTTGAAATCCTTCATTCTTGCAGATCAGAATGAAATAAGCAAATATTTACACCCCTAGTTACAAACTTTGGGATGCTAGCTTAGAAAACAGGGCAAGTAAGAGGAGACATGATAGAAGTTTACAGAATTATGTATGATGTAGTGAAAATGGATGGTAACAGAACTGAGAATCATCCACTGAAGCTGAATGGTGAGATATTCAGAACAGACAAAAGGAGACACATCTTTATGCAGTGCATAGCTAAAATGTGGAATTGGCTACAAAAAGATGTTCTAATGGTTGCCAACTCTGGATAGTTTTAAAAAGGGAGGGTTTATGGGGGATAGCCCTGTCAGGGGCTATCAATTAGATACACGGGATCCTCAACACCCCTGCCTCTTTTTTCTGATGGATTAAGGGTTCTTTGCCATTTCCAGTCAATCTGCATTTACCAGTTCCCTCTAGTCACCTTCTAGTTGCCTGGACTTCCTTTTTGAGAACAACAATATGGTTCAGATAGGCAAATTAGCGTCAACGCTCTATTTAATCCATCTAATTCTTAAAGATTAGAATTTTGAGGAATTTATAACTGGAGAATGAACATGTACCTTTCTGTCTTTCCATGATGTTTATTAGCCTATAAAGCAGTAGTGTACATTTCTACATTTCTTATGGTATCATTCATTACAAAAACATTACTTAATCTAAATACATTGCTTCCATATACTCTTAGGAGAATTTCATCACATCATATAGACATTTCCAGTCTAGGCCTATGTCTCTTATCACAGACTTTAGTCTAGGCATCTTGCTTAAATAGGCATTACACAGTCCTGGGTATGCTTATTATCTCTTATAAGAAAGATCTCTCAACCTTCTAAGGAACACGGTACTCAGACTACATTGCATTGGTAAGGGAGCAATATCTTACACAGTATTAGTTAGACATGAGCATAATTTTTCTTACATTATATCTCCAGAGGAAATTATACTTCCCTAAACAGGCATCTCAATGTATTTCATTAATCCAACATAAACATTGCTACAGAGAGTTGAATATCCCTTTGGACTGGAGTTCTTAATCAAAACATAGTTTTCTCACCTATGTGGGGAACTGCAGTCTGTCAAGCAGCCTTGTGTCTTCTGGAATGGTCTGTTATATCTTCTTGCTCTTTTATAGATCTTACACAGCTTTGTTTATGTCATCTCAACCTATTATTGTAGTATGTCTGAAGAGGCAAAATCATAGAGACCTCTGATTCAGAAATTCTGGTTTCCTGCATTTAAGCATTACCAAGTACTCTGCTAGTGCCCCCATCCACTGCCCTTTTGCTGGGTTCTTCTACTGGGATTCTATTGAGGTCATTACTCTTTGGTCACATCATTTGTTTACTATAGTTCTCAACCCAACAGTTCTGTCAATTATCTTCTCTTTGGTTTGCCTTTGGCTGGCTGGCTAGTACTTGAACCCACACATTTTATCCTTCTCCTCTGCCTTTACTCAGATACATATTTTATTAAACTTAGACTGCATTATTTATTAACCAGCATAATCACTTTCTTATCAACACAGTTGATAGTCCACAGTTGAGGTCCTGAAACTGACAAAATATTTCTCCAACCCTAAAACTCTGGAGAAGCTGGAGAGCTCCACAGCTGAGATGAGATAAAACATCCATGGGAGAACTGTCACCTGCACTCTCCACAAAGTTGGACTTTATGAGATTGTGGCAAAATGGAAGCTGTTGATGAAAAACCAAAGCTTGGTTTGGAGTTGCAAAAAATCATGTGAGACATACAGGAGACATGGAGAAAGTTGCTCTGGACTGATAAGACCAACACTAATCTTTCACGCTTTTTGCCAAATGATTTATGTGATGCAAATCCAACAGTGCTTATTACCCTGACAATACTGTCCCCAGCGTGAAGCATGGTAGTAGCAGTAGCATATTGTAAGGGTGTCTTTCCTTGGCAAGGTCTGGAAAACTGGTTAGGATTGACAGCAAGATGGATGGAGCCCAATGGTGGAGGAATTCCAGAAGAAAACTTGTTTCAGTCTGCAAGGCACTGGGGGTAGAGGTTCACCTTCTAGAAGGATGCTGCTGCTGAACACACAACCAAAGTAACTCTGGAGAAGTAAAAAACAACAACCATGAAGTGAATGTCTCAGAACAGTCAGTCAAAGCCCAGACCTCAGTCTAATTGAGAATCTGTGGCAAGGCTTGAAAATGGCTGTTTACCAACCGTCTTCATCCAAGCTGAGAGACCTGGAGTAAGTTTGCCAGGAAGAAAAAATGAAAGCTGCTAGTCTGGGTGCATAGAGTCTTACCCCAATCATAGCTGTAATTGCTTCCAAAGGCATTTCTACCAAGTGTTGGCTTGGTGGGGAATGTGTGCACGAATACTTATGCAACCGACAACTGACAGTTTGCTTTTGTTCACTTCACCTTTGTTCCACAATAAAAATATGATGCACTTTTAGAGTGTTGAGAATCTTCTATATAGCGAGTGTTAACAGTGACAATTAAATCCATTTCAGTTCAAAGTGCAACACAACATGATGTGGAAAAGTAAAGTGAGGGAGGTGAAGGTAGTGCATTTCATTTGTTGTGTGCAGCACAAACAGGAGGGGTTAATGTCTTACTTGTAGGCAATTGTCTGCACAGAATGTTTGAAGCAGAGAGGTCTATGTTCTTATCTAGCAGGGCTTTTCTTCTGTGTTTTTTAAAGCCTTCATTATCCATTCTTGGAGGAGCAGTACCACCTCACTCTTGACAATATTGCTGTTCTGAAACCTCCCACCAATGTGGTTAACATCCACTCTCTGTCTTGGTCACACTCTCCTACTAGCTGAGAGGAACGGTGAAAGCATCCTTTTGTTTGAAGCTTGTGGCTTAAAGAATATTTTCCATCTAAAATCCCACCTGGCCTTCCTAAATCAACCTGGAAGGAATTAGCCCTGAGGGCTTCTCGAGCTAGTCAGTTGCTTCTTGATCCCCAGGTGTTGTTGTTTCTTCCTCTCTCCCACCGAGGACAAAAGATCATAAAAACAACAGGGCCAACAAATAAGTGAACTCTCTCCTACCCTGAAGTCTGACAAACAAAGGAGACTTGAATTAACCTAGTGGCTGTCTAGAAGGATTCCATTAGAAGAACTGATGGAATGCAGGTCTTGATTTTATCAGTGTGTTCAGGGGTGCAGTTATGGGAGGAGTGGGGAAATGAGGGCATTGCCGTCCTGGAAGAATTCTGCCTCCCCAAATGAATTTTTTCTTCAGCTCACAAATTTCAACCATAGCAGAGAGTGAGACATTGAAAATCATTCATACCTAGAACCCGTACATTTGTAGTGTTTGCGTTCCCTTGGTAACCTTGCTTGCCCCATTTTCTTTGGACACCTAAACTGCAGTTCCAAATGCTCAACTGATGCTTTGGCCATTTCCGCACTACACTGTCATAGTGCTATTATTCCACTTTCAACATCCTGTGGAATTCTGGGGTTTGTAGTTTACTGAGGCCAAAGAGCTCTCTGGCTGAGAGTTCTAAACGCCCCTCCCTAAACTGCAAACCCCAGGATTCCATAGGATGTTGAAAGTGGAATAATAGCCCTATAACAATGTAGTGTGGAAATGACTTTTAAGTTACTGCAATGCTACAAATTTTGGTACTTAAGAACAATTTCAGGGAAAGGGTAAAATTCTTAATTGTGAGGGCAATGCCCTCATTTTGTCTGCTCTCCCAAGTTATGCCCTGATAGTGCTTTAAATGATGTTTTTAGTCTCTGAGGCTTATACTTGCTTTATGTTGAATTGTATTTGGTTTATACAATTTTGTTGTAAACCTCTTGAGTCCCATTTCGGGGGTAAAGGTGAGACAGAGCTGATTTTGTTTTTAAAAATGTAAATTTATTTCTAATGAACCAGGCAAATTCTGGCTCTTCATGTTGTTGGGCCAAGGTTGCCAGGTCAGGATTATCTCAGGACCAACACTTGAAGGTAGGGCCTTTCTGCACTATACTGGTATAGTGCTATTATTCCACTTCCAGCATCCTGTGGAATCCTGGGGTTTGCAGTTTAGGGAGGGGCCTTTAGAATCCTCAGCCAGAGAGCTCTTTGGCCTCAGTAAACTACAAAACCCAGAATTCCACAGGATGCTGAAAGTGGAATAATAGCATTATAGCAGTGTAGGGCAGAAAGGCCCATAGAAATGACTCCTTAGGTACATCCTTGCAATGAGGAGTCTTTTTTGTGGCATTTGTATGAGTGTGTGCTGTAATTTTATCTTTATGGTCATGTTTTTAAATGATTTTACTCTTTTTACAATGAATGGTGTTTTAATATAACTTATTTACTTATGTTTTGCCTTTTTATTATCCAATTATAAGCTTTATCTTGCTGTAGCTTGGTCATAAGTCAGATTGGGCCTCATGCTCTTCAGAAGGGGGGTGTTATAAAAGAAAGGAATAAATAAATAAGAAGCACCCCCAAGTCATGCTGTTAAGCTACATTAGCAGAGAGTATGCCTGCCACACCCCAGCCCCAGGACTCAGGTGCAATGCAGACAGGATCTTCCCCAACAGCCACAACATGTAGACATGAACAGGACAATATTTGCTGTAGCCCAGCAGAGATGAGAAAGAGAGAGCCCACAAGACTCAGAGCATTTATATAGAGAAGGCATATTAATTCGGCAAACAGCTGAAGGAGGCTGTTGGCTAATAAATACAAGGATGGGGTGGGGAGAAATTGGCTCCAGACAATGGGTATTACTACTAGAAGCAACACACTTGGATCCTTGGCCATTTCCGCACTACAGTGTTAAAGTGCTGCTATTCCACTTTCAATGCCCTGTGGAATTCTGGGGTTTGTAGTTTACTGAGACCAAAGAGCTCTTTGGCTGAGAATTCAAAGTGCCCTTCCCTAAACTACAAACCCCAGAATTCTATAGGAGGTTGATAGTGGAATAGCAGCACTTTAACACTGTAGTGCGGAAATGGCCCTTGCCTCATGTTCCTGGAAAACCTTGACCCTCTCTTTTTGTGCTGACTACGCTGCTAGATACCCCCTTGAATTAACATTCTGAATTTATTGCTGATCTGAGGGAAAAAACCTGTAACTGACTGATAAGCTTTTGTATACTTTTTCTGTGGTTGCTACTATAGACTCTATTGGAGGACTGTGAACTGTGGCTGGCAATCTCGACAGGATATGAGGAAATGAGATATACATACATACATACATAGCGAAGAAATGGCCGGAAACATGCTGAAATGGAGCTTACCTTAAACCGGGTAAGTCCATCGCCAGTGGAGCAGTGCGTTTTCGCTGCTCCACACTCGTCGGCATCCCACGGCATCCTGCAGCACCCAAAATGGTGACTTATGACTGGCGGAGGCTCTCCACCAACTGGAGAACCTCGCCAGCCAGAAATCCCGCCCCCGGCAGATCTGCAGGCATGCCCTTGCACATGCCTGCAAATCCACACTGGGCACTGCAATGTGGCTGCACGGGGCTGCATGCCCTGTGCCTTTTAAAAACCACATAAAAAGTTGTTTTTAAAAAGCATGCGGCGCCGCCACTTCCGGTCGCCCTAGCGTGGATTGGGGTGTGGAACTACGCAAAAGTAGTCCGCCCCAATCCACTTTATGGTGTAGATGACCTCCGTCAGAGGTCGCTCTACACTGTTTTTTAACCCCCATGTGAAAAGGGCCATATACACACACACACACACACACACACACACACACACACTTTCAAGGCAGTGCTCTCAGGCTGAGATTCTTCCCCTTGCCCTAAGGATAGGAGACGACATCTCAGGCCCGGAGATCTGGGAACTCTAGGTTAGAATGTGATTACCATGACCCCTCAGCATTGTATGTGGTGGCTGGGGATGATGTGACCTGCAGTCTGAAAACATGTGGAGGGCCACATGTTCTCAGCCCTGCTATGTCAAATAGATTACACTGTGTCTGCCAGCATTCTGTTCTAAATGATGGTTCCAATAAACAGTGAAAGGAGAATTCGTGCCAGGGAAGGATTTAGCAGCCTCAATTCTTGATGCTGGCTTCTAATTTGAAAGGCATGATTTCTGAGAAGCCACATGTTAATGTCTGTAGCAGGCCTCCTTTGTCCTAAGACAATCCTGATCTCTTTTTGAACCTCGTGGCTTAATGAGAACTGAAATAAATGTTCCCATTTACCTCAAGTGCTCTCACAAACTTTCTCAGATGATCCTTGGTATTTGAAAGTGTTGTCTCCTCAGCTTCTGAACTGTTTGGATTGTACAATTTCATTTGCTGGCGTATCTGAAAAGATTGCTACTTAACAGTACTTCTCTTCAGTTTTGAATTGAAATGGGAAGGCATGGGTTATACAAAAGGTTTATCCCTCTTACAGAGAACAATAGGGGCAGCAAGTCACTGCACAAAGCTACAGCAGAAGGAAATTCTTTATTTCTTATGTCCTACATGAGGCTGGCTGAATTGCATTTCTGTAGAAGCTTTTTTTCCCCTTTCCATAGATCTGCGCACAGAATTAAGATACAAAAGCACCTTCCTTCAATCTTTTTCTTTTTCTGATGAATCTTTATTCTAGTTCTTTCTCCTCACCTCACACTCCACTCCAGACCATTGTGCAAACGATCCATGAAAGCAGGCCTTGACTTGACTGAAAGAAAAACAGGATCAAACTCGCCCACAATGGCGCTGCTGTTATAATATTAAGAGTGAAATAACATGCTCCCTTTGTAATAGAAGGGTGTTTTTTTTTTTTAAAAAAAGAGTTCACTGAAAAGTCACAGTGAGTACTCAGTGAAGATGCTTATCAGAGAGAGAGAGAACCAGGGGAGCCCTGGTGGCGCAGTGGTTAAAAATGCCAGTACTGCAAGCCACAAACCACAAGGTTGTGAGTTCGATCCTGCCGGGCTCCAAGGTTGACTCAGCCTTCCATCCTTTCGCAGGTCGGTAAAATGAGTACCCAGCTTGTTGGGGGCATGTATAGAAAAATGTTTCGAAATACATGCTAAGTTGTTCGCCGCCTCGATCCATATGGAGAGGCGGGATACAAATAAATAAATAATAATAATAAATAAATAATAAACTTGGAAACCAATGTGTTAACCCGCAGGGGAAAAAGTCATCTGTTTGCATAGACATGAAGCTCCACAACACAGTAAACCACAAGGAGATGGAAGTCTGGGCTGTTGGGGCTTAGACTGGGGCATGGAGAACTTGTGGTACAGATCAGGATGATGTGTCTCTGCTCGTAGTATTCAAACTCCTTTAGTTTGTGTAGTGAAATGATCAAGAATGGCAAGTTGTAGGGTTGCCAGATTGGATCTTCAATGAGGCTCCAGTATTTTTAATATACACAGCACAGGATAAGGTACCATAAAGCTCTATCAAGCATCATGAAAGTACCTGCTGTTACTGCAGCTCAGGCCTACCTGGAGATAGCACTTGATATCATTTTGATATCAAACCATTAGGCCTTCCTCTGCCACCCCGCTCCGTGTGTTTGCGAGGCCTCTGGACAAGCACATAAACAGGTGCGGCCAATTGTTGCTGGACATTCCATTCTCCACCTAGGCAAACACCCTTTTGCTTATGCTACTAACAGAGGCGCCTTGCCCCGAGCAGGTAAACCTTACAAAGCTGTACTAAGCGTTCCGCATTTGCATACTGGCTACACTATTGTTGATTCGGCTTTAAGCCAATCATGCTAAACTCTGACCCTTCCCGAGCTTTGTCCAGCTCCAAAATTGCATTGTTTTTGCCGAGTAAGGTATGGCCTGCAGTCACAATTCACCCTATATAAACCCCCAATTCCGAGACAACCTCAGATCGCTCCTGAGTTCCAGACCGCCTTGCTGCCGCTGTGCCTGGCGAGCCGTCCCCTCAGTTCCATGTACCGAGACTTCATATTCACAAACTCAATCTTCATATCTCTCCAGGACTACGAGGCAGGTGTCGTATCCCCCATTTTCCCTCCGAAAATCCCTATCTCCAATTCTTTAGTTAGCTGTGTGTCTGTGTTGTCTTTTATGTTTGTCTGTGTTTAATAAAACATCGTTTTTACTATTTTAAACCATCTGACTGCTTGACTGACCTGACCCCATAGACGCTGGGTTGCAAAATCCTGCTAAGTTACCCTGCCTCTCGCTAGCTTTAGTGAGTGCTCCAGCTAATTTTCCCCCAAAGTTGTGTTAGTGTGTTTTGGTTATTTGGGCGCCCCTCCCGGGACCCCCAGAGAATAGGGTAACAGTGCCCTCATCTTCCAGACCCCAGTTTTCAGCTGCAGCCATCTCCACCTAACACAATTACTGTTTCACTGGCCCAGAGGGCTCTGTTCTTATCAAGGAATGCACAGATTGATGGAGTTGGATGCTCCTCTGCATCCCCTCTATTGCTGAGGCAATACCCATATTGGAAGGGGCAAATAGAGCTTGGGGTTTAGAAGAGGAGGGAGGACAGGTAGCTTCATCCTGCTTGATGGAGCTTTACAGTATCTTATCCAGCTCCAAGATCTGCTATGGATAAAAATCATAAGGTCCCTGTCCTAGGTCCAGTCTGGCAGCCTGGGGCAAGCTGTTTTGCTGGGTGAGGGATTCTGGGAGTCTTAGTCCAAAAAGCCGAATGTTTCCAAGCTCTGTTGGTTCTTTATTATGTATAATGTATAAAGAAGCTTCTGAGTGGTTGATTGAACTCATTTCTCACAGAGGGTACTTCACTGCAATGTAGATGAAGCCAACTCTATTGTGAGACAGAGTGAGGTGGCTGTCTCAGGCAGTGGATTCAGGTTGCCATTATTTAATTTGTCTTGGGTTGTTTTATTCCTGCCAGGATGAGGTGCTTGTGGAATTTTCTGTTGCCTGTGCCAGAATTACTTGGCTGTGTTTGTATAATACACAACTTGAGTTGGGTGAAGTAGGACTCCTCCTCAGGCAGGAGAATGCCTGGGGTTGACCCCTGAATGTAGAAATGTAAATCTGGTATGGAGCTGGTCAAAACATCCTTCTTTTAAGGAAGAAAAAAAAAGGCAAACGTTCATAGATGTCTTTCTCAAAACACCAGACATTTTAAAATTTCTTTCTTTCTCCCAAACTCTTCCTTTAAAGAAAAAAAAAAGGCAAGACAATTCTTAACTTCATAATTGTACCCCAAAGTACCAGCTTCACGGGATTTGGTCTTTCAACTTGCAGTCAGACTGCATCATAGAATTTTGTGGTCTTATTTTTATAGTTTTACATAACTACCCTACAGAATCTTAGCACTTTGATATTCCTTTAACTAACATGGTTCTGTCTTATGGAAACCTTAGGTTTCAAGTTTGCTGAGACACTTAGAATTCCCAGTAAAGGAGATAATGGTACTGTTGTGGAGAGGTATGGACTAATGCTCTCTATGAAGGATTTTAAACTGCCTCACCAAACTATAAATCCCAACATTCTCTAGGATGGAGCCGTAACAGTTAATTCATCAAAGTTAAGTGTACAGTGTGAATATGCATAGGTTGCCAGGTCAGGATTATCCCAGACCCAAAGCTGAGAGTTAAGAACAGCCCCTTGTGATGTCACCTCATGATGTTACAATAGTGATGTTATAAGAGGTAGCCCGAGTGATGTCATTAAATATGATGTGTTAAGCATCAACCACAGTTATTCAGAATATGGCATTCAAATTAAAAAGGCTAAGACTAAGAAATGAGAAGATTACACACACGCACGCACGCACGCACACACATTTCAAGGTAGTGCTCTTGTCTTGGGATTCCTCACAGTTGCATGCTGAGGACTGGAGAAGAGAGGCCAGGCCCTGAGATCTGGGAACCTTATTATAACCCCAGAAGAGGGGTCTAAGGTAGAAGAGGGAGTTTCATAGAGTGTTGCCTATCATACAACCAGATAGCTTGCAACATGTTTTGAAATTTCATCTTCTACACAACCTGAAAGCTACAGAAAGTTGTCATCACTTTCTTTTCTGGCAACTCTATTTGAGGGCTCTTGGGGCTAAAGAGCCCTTGACATTGACCCCCAGGTCCTATCCTGGTGACAACACTGCCAACATGGGATGGAATTTGGGCTTGTGTGAGATGCCTGTGTGTGCTGTTCTCTCTTTGCATGCTTGAAACAGACTTGAGACTGGTAATGAGGAATGAACATGAAACATGTTAGATTGCCTTGCCATATCATCCCCATCTAATGATAAGAAGCTAGGCTGGCATTCAGTATTGCAGTTATGGATTTGTAATCTAGAGTAATGGATCCATAACTGGTCTATATTCTCTAAGATTCTGTAATACTACTGTAAAATGCCACCACAGTCCACCTTGAGTCAGCACTTGAATTAAGGAGGTCCTTTCAGCTTCCAATTGAGGCACAAGGAGAATAATATTTCCATCCATCCCTCTGTTCCATCCCTCTCCTGCTAGCAAGCAAGAGTCAGAAACAGGACCCTCTTTGCAAGTTCTTGTTGTAGACCTGCTTGCCCAATCTGGCTTCTGGATCTTAAGGTGGGCTTGTGGGGAGGATTGGGCCAGGACATGTTAGTTATGCAGATGTAATTAAGTAGAATATCAGTGCCACTGAATCTATATAAATAGGAAAGTGAGGCCCCCTCTCTTAACTGCAAACCCCAGGATTCCATAGGATGTTGAAAGTGGAAGAATAGCACTATAACAGGCTAGTGCAGAAATGGCCATGATGTAGCATTGAAAGGCCTAAACACTGCTGTTTGCCTTTGCAGCCCCTGAAACATCCAAGTGATGCAAAAGTGGAAGTTGTTATCCCAGAGGAAGAAGTAGCACAAAGCGAAAGAAGTGTGCGTGTGTGCGTGCATGCCTGCCAGTGTGTGCAAATGAAAGCAGAATCAGGTGGCTTTGCAGACTGCTGTGTTTGAAGAACAATTTGACAGAGACCGAGCAAGATGATGATAACTTTGGAAAAGTATAATTTGTTATGATTGCCTCTTTTCCCTCCTAAAGCAGTACAGTTTTGTAGTTTGTACCCATTGCAATTTATACCTGGGTAAAAGTATGGCTTGGGGGAAAAAGGTAGTTTGCTTTCAAACATGCTTGGGTAAAAGATAGTTTACTGAAGCAATGTATAATTTTATCCCTCCGGCTACCCAGGCATGCACAAAGCATTTTAGATGGAACATTGTTTCATGCGGGCCTTCATAAAATTTCATTTGCTTTACTGTGGGCAAAGACTGTTCCATCGAGGACATTCAGTATTACAGAGAAGTGGCATTTCTCACGTCCTAGAACACTCCAATAATTCTGTGTCTTCTCTTTTTAACGCAAATAAATTATATGAATCTTTGTCATTGCTGCCTTTTGTTAGTCTTTCTTAGCCAACACTGTAATCTCTCTATTGGTCCAAAACATGCATTCTAAAGAAAATGAATGGCTAATGGCGCATCAGCTAATGATGCTTTGATTATACAGGCCAGAACATCAAAATGTAACAGTAGTGAGTGGAACATCATTGAAGATAAGAATATGGTTGTGAAACAGTTCAGAAAACAACAATAATAGTAGTAGATATTTGAACAAGTACGTGTAGAAAGACAGACAACAGGCTTTACTACTGTCTTTTTGTCAGTGGCATAAATAGCTATATATACAATATGAACAAGGAGGAAAAGAATACAGTGAGTCATATCCCATATATTGGGCATTTTGGTTACTTAAAAGTCCAGTTTATTTTTTTCTGGATTTGTTTCAGACCTTAATCCTTGGAGGCCTATTGAATCAATCACTGAATGGTGAGACAATGTTTACATAAACCCCATTGATTCAACAAGTCTACTTTAGTTGGGATTAGCTATAGGATTTAGGCTTTTGCTATTATTTTAACTACCACTATGGATAGGGGAGGAATTGATTTTGTTCTCATCTTAATGTGGAATAGTCTTAGTTGCAAGGATGCAGCCTAATTCAGCAGTTTGGGTCAAGGCTCAGTCTGGTCTGGATTAACTTGACCAATCTTCTGTTTGGGAAATCAAAACAGCTTTATTTTTTTCTTTCACATAGCAGCAGGAAATCTGGGGACATGATAGAGCATAAAGAGACAATTAACTTTCCTAAATTACAGACAGGTAGTTTCAGGTGTGCTAGACATCTTGGAAATTTATCTCCCCACCCAAAAAAATACAATTTTTGAAACCATATACACTTGATTGAGTGCTCACTATTGCAAATTCAGGCTGCTTTTGTCTTGGATGGCCCTTCCCCTCCCCACAGTATCTTCTTAGTGTTCTTAGAACACAAAGCAATTCAAGAACAAGTTAAAAATACTGCACTGAAAGGTAAAATACTGCGCACTGGGCATGGAGGCTACAGCCTTTATTAGAGGTAGATAGGCAGCCTGGCTAAGAAGCAAAGCAAAATGCCCCCCTTTCCCAGCAGATACTTGGGGGCACCATGACCAAACTTCAAAGAATACCTTGAGGATTAAGAACTGAAGTACTGCTGCACTCATGAGTGGAGCAAAGACCAAGTGAAATGGTGAGAGATGAAGAATTTAACCAAAAAAGCCTTTTGATAGGTGCTGGGCAGGTTACAGTGGCTGGCAGAGGTGGATATGCTGGCAGGCTAACAGGTAGAGCAGAACAGCAGGTGAGTCTAACAAAGTCAGCCTGCTAGACTAGCACAACTGCAGTACTCTTGGAGGTATTATGATTATCTAACGGAATCTTCAAAAAGCATCCTCAGTGTTCAGTGTTGCACCCATAGCACAGGAAAGACCATCTAGACATCTAGGCCATTTCTGCCCTACATTTCTGCCCTGTTATAGTGCTATTATTCCACTTTCAACATCCTCTGGAATTCTGGGGTTTGTAGTTTACTGAGGCCCAAGAACTCTCTGGCTGAGAATTCTAAAGGCCCCTCCCTAAACTGCAAACCCCAGGATTTCGTAGGATATAGAAAGTGGAATAATAGCATCATAACAGTGTAGTCTGGAAAGACCCTAAGAAGCACCTTTTCCAATTTTAGTGCTAGTTACCCCCCATGACTCTGTAGTGGTTGTTCCTTAAATGTTTGAATGCTTGTCAGCTACCAAGTTGGGTGACAATGATAGTGGTGGGATTGGGTGGACACCAAGTTTGGTTACTACATTTCATTTTCCACTGAGACATCCTCAGTTCTGAAGAATCAAAACAGGCTTTTAAGCATGACAACAAGATGAAACTCCAGTGACCCCTCCACATCAGGAAAGGGGAAAATTATGAATATAAAAGTGCTAAAATCATGAAAGTGGAAAGATCATGATTCATAAAATGTGGCCTGTGGCCCCACATGTCCTCCATCCTATCTCCTCCATGATTGTCTGCCTTGGAGATGGGAGACTGGGAGCTACTGCCAGAGAACATACATTCTTTGTTCTTGCCCTCTGGATCTTGCCCCTGCTGCCTAGCTGCTGGAATTTTTTTCACTCTCTGTCATGAACAAGAGCACTTGGTGTTAAGTGGTTTGAGCAAACTGCTGGTGCTGAAATGTCTTGGCAATTTGCTTCTGCTCACTTGCTAGGTTCTGCTTCCACCTCAGACTGACCCCAGACAATGCTCCATCTTTTCTCTGGTGACTCAGGCTCACTGCCTAGTTTTCATTTCAGGGACTGCCTTGATTGTGGTGCTTCTGCTGCTACCTTCTACGTCATCTCTTGGAAACAAGCTTGCTTCTAGTATCAGAGGAAGTGTCCCTTTCAAGTTATATTGGTAGTATACGTAAACCAGTCTCCTTCTCTTTGGCATCAGGTGATATTTGTTGTATTTGTCTTCCTGCTGTGGAGGTCTTGCATAATTGGTTAAATTAAACTAATGATCAGATGCAATGGTAATAATGATAACTGTTAAAACTGTAATGAATATATACAATAATATGGAGATATAGTGAGATAATGTGGAGATACAATGGAAATTAAATTTAGTGGTTTGCTTGCTCCACTGAAACGAATAAAAAGGGCAACAATTGTGTTTGCTTTGCTTCACAAAGTGAATTAAATGTACAGTTTAATAATATACATGTTTTATGAATAAAATGTGCTTGTCGGCAGACCAGATGAATGTAGAATTACACATGTGACTGCGCATGTGCGCGCGCGCGCACACACACACACACAGAGTTCTAAGAAAAGAAACTAGAGAGACTTTTTTTAAAAAATGAATCCCATTGAGAAAGCAAATGAAACAACTTACAACTACTAGAGCTAATTGCAGTGGGAGGATATGTTTTACTAACTAAAACACATACACAGACTCACATACAATAAACTATTTTTCAAATTAATAAACTACCATTCAAATTAACAGGAAAGGAAAACAGAAGATTAAGCTAGGCTACTCAAATTAACAAGACAAAAGACTGGGAAATGAAAAGACAAAGAGCAAAGACCGAAGTTCAGATGACAATCAACAACTGCCAAAACCTTCACTGCAACTCTTTCAATGAGCTACTACTGAGAGCTAAATCTAGCAAATAAATGAATAGCTGTGGGAGATAATTGACTATATAACTTCAGTGACTACAGACCACCCCTCTCTATAAACACTGTGATTGGAGAGGGTTGACGAGTTTCTTGCTCCAGATTGCACATTATCACTGTCAATGAATGAAGCTCAGCTTCTCTCCTGCCAATCTTAACTGCACCACCTTGGTATTTTCCTTCCATAGCCATGTGGGAGACACACTATCTGGCTTTTTCCTGCTCGTTTTTGATGTCCAAATCTCCAGATCAGTTCCAATGTCTTCAGACCATTCTGATCTACTCTAGAACCAAATTCGGCCAAACTGGTCCAATCTCTACCTGATCCAAATTGACTTTGTTCAGTTTGGAATTCAATCAGATCAGTTGCACAGCATTATTTATTTAAACAAAAACATGGATTGGACAATAAATTATCCTTCTGTTTTCACAATTCTTTGAATTTTTTTTAAAATAGCTTTTGGTTTTGAAAAAGTATGTAAAAATACCTATTTTAAGGATTGCTTATATAAATGAAACCCTTAGAGAAAACAGCATAAAAATGCATGTATTAGAGAAAGTGAATGCCAAAAATGTATGTACTAAGGAACAAGGCATGTGCAAAATGCCTATATATTTTCATGTGAACTTGAAAAAAATAATTGAAAGCAGATGTGGAAGTGAAATAGAAGGAATTTGTACTTGATTTGTTGAACGCAAGCATTGTAGAAAATGAAACAGATAAAGAGTTGTCCATCCCTTCTTCAAATAATCCTAGGAATTTTTGTTTGGCCAGCTAGTGAGACTTCTGTTAGTAATCCCTACTACTTTACTTACAGCAGTACAGTTTTCAGGCAACAGTAACAAGAAATTAGCCTTCCCCAAATGTAATAATGCAATAGGGGAAAAAGGGGGATATGGAAAACTCAGTAGCTAGAAAACCATTCAATAAAAAATTGAAACAAAGCTTTAAAATACAACAAACAATACCATTACATTTTTTTATTTTATTGATTTAAATTTAACTTTATTCATGCATTTTAGTTGTAATCACAACACTGAAAAGTAGTATAGACAGACAAACACAATCTAAAAAGATGAGCCAATTATGGACTTTCACCAAATTTTCCTTCTGAACAGTCCAGCTCTGGAGGATCTCCCTTTGCCCAACTGAAAGGAAGATGGCACTGGGGCCTTCAGCTGGAAGGGGCAATTGGGCAAAAAATTGTCAAATCCACTAGCTTCCAGTTTTCTCCACTGACAGATAGAGACCTTCCATTCATGTCAGGGCAAATCTGGATTCAACACAGTGTGCGTGAGAGTGCATACTTTGTATTAATGATTAGGTATCACCTTTCTGAGAACCAGCATGGTGTAGTGGTTTGAACATTTTACTACGACCTTGGGGACCAGAGTTCGATTCCTCACTCAGCCATGGAAGCTCACTGGGTGACCTTGGATGCATCACACACTCTCAACCCCAGAAAACCCCATGATTTGTCTTAGAGTTGCCATAAGTTGGAAATGACTTGAAGGCACAAAACAACTTCAATCACCTTTATCTGACTCTACCCAAGAATCGCCTGATAGCTCTTCCAATACTGCAACAAATTTCTAAGAATGTTCAAGATGCACTTTGCTAATCATCTCATGCCTTCTCCTTAGTTTTAGATTTATTTATTATATTCAATACCACTTTTCATAACACATTACAAAATGGTTTACAAACAAGAGCAAAAATTCAAACAGTTGTATTAAACTCATCATTTCCACCATTGGTGAGATACTAAATAACACAGTCTACTTCGTAAAACAGAAGCCTTGAAAGATTCCTCAAATATCATCAAATGGACCAAAAAACCTGCATAAAGAATTTGAATAACCAGAAAAGCTGAACTACTGAAGACATTGGATGAACCTCTTAATAGGCAGGGGGTTCCATTAAGAGGTGCTACAGTCAAAGAAGACCCTTCAGTGGATCACCACGTTCCACGTGTAGCCTTAAGAAGGGCCATTTCCAAGGATCTCACAGGCTGATCTGGTTCATAGCAGGAGAGATGGTTCAGTAAGTACTTGTGCTCCAAACCATTTAGGATCTTATAAGACAACATCAAGAACTTGAAGTAGATTCAGAAGGAAACAGCAGCTCATAAAAATCATGGAGAACTGAGGTACTATGACTTCAACTTTGCATGCCACTCAATTGGCAGGGGGTGGTAATTTGCAACAGCTGAACCCTCTGTGCCGTCTTCAGGGATAGCCCCTTCAACTGAGGTAACCGGAACACCTTCTTTGCCAAACCAAGGTCTGAAGCTAGATTGAAATGGATCTACTGAATGTGCTCCTGGCAATGCCCCACAATGTATTCCCCCAGATTTTAACTGGGGACATCAATTCTGTTTCAAACAGCCTTTTCACAATGGCTTTGAATTTAAAAACAGTGCTACCATATGTGCGCTAAATCTCCTCTATGGAAATTGAGGCGTTCACAGTCATTAATGATACAAAAGAATAGTCAATCATTATATAAACCCTTCATTTGTTGTTCTTTCTTTGAAGGTGAATCTATATATTAAATATATATCTATTATATACCTCTTGAACTACCTGGAGAGAAGATACTGACTCCTTTTGTAATGTATAGATCTGATGATAATTCATTTGTTTAATCTATTTTTTTTTATTTTATTCTATGTATTCAATTACATGTAAGATAACCAGGGTTGTTCAGTCTGTAAAGTATGTAATAAAAATGTTTTTAAAAAATGATACAAAGGAAAAAAGGACAAATGCGGGAGCTCCTGCAGCTGCTGTCAACTTTCACCATTGGCTATATAGGCTAAGGCTGATGGGAATTGCTGTTCAAGAATGTCTGGTGGTCCACACATTCCCCATCCATCTGATGGAAAATGTGTCACTTCACTAGAAGATGCTATCTTTGAATTCAGGTTTTCAGAACTCTGAACCTGCCCACCTGCACCTTATATAGTCTGATTCCATGCTCCTTCATCTCATTTGGCATCAGTAAAATTATACTAGCAAGCAAGAAAGTAGTCGACTCCATGTTGTATTTGCAAAATTATTCCCAATTTCTTTTGGGTGATAGCTAAGAGATTTTGGCAAAGTTTCTCAAAACAAAGATGGCAGAAAGAGAAAAATGATACTGACACATGCCTGATTTCATAGAATCTTTCTAGCACTAGCGAAATCTAAAACAAACATGTACACTGTTACAAACACCATCATGTGATGACTTTGGGGAGCCACATAAGTCAGGTCTGGGAGCCACATGTAGCCCACAAGCCACATTTTCTCCACCCTCAGTTTAGATGTTATGCAGGGCTGTCTAGCATGGTGTTACTAAGGCAAACTATATATTCCTGGCATATACTTCTGATGGTGCCGCTCTCATGACTATGCCAATAGTGGTCTCTTAACTGTGCAGATATTGCAGTGCCAACCTAATATTCTTTCCACCACTATTGTACTCTACAGGCTTATGGTGGATTAGGAACAATCCTATATATCCAAGTATGGAAGCTGTTCAGATATTGTTGGACTGTAGTTCCCAATACCTCTTACAATTCATTGACTAGGCTGGCTGGAGATGGAGATGGAAGTCCAACAAAAGGAGACCAACAAAATTCCCTCCTTTTTGAAACCAAGCCTAGTGTAATTTTTCCATGAAGAAGGAAAAGATAAAACTAGATCAATTGTTAAATGTCATGCCCTGCCCTGCCGAAATGTGGAAATCTCATTAAGCTGAAATCCTTAAATGACAAAAAGAGAGACTGTCTGTGTGAGAAAGAAATGAACACTGCTCTTCATTTTTGTCCTGTTCCAAATGGACTATGTACAATGCTTCATAAAGACTGTGTATTCATTTACAAGTTCAAGGTTACATGTGGGTTCATAAACTGGCATGGTTTTCTCCTTACACCAAACTGTGCTGGGTTTGTGCCTGTACATGAGAATCTGCAGTCAGCTCCTTCAAGAATGAAAAGCTAAACATTTTTTCCCTCCTGAAGAAAAGCAGACAGCTGCTAACTAGTTGTCTAGCTGTCTATTTGTGGACAATTTCTTTCATCTTGTCATACCTTTTGTGCTATTTTGAAATGTTTGGAGTTTAGACTTGAAGAACACGCAGTGGATGCCTGACTTGTATTAAAAGAGAGGGGTTTTTTTTAAGGGAGAAAACTTCTGCAAAGGAATGTGTGTGTGTGTGTGTGTGTGTGTGTGTGTGTGTATTGGGGTCTTATTCCATCTTCCTATCAAGTATGGCATTGATTTTATTTTCAGCAGAATGAAGGAAATCTTTTCAAACACCAGTCACACAAACCTCCAGTAACAATGAGGCTCCCAGGAAAAAGTCCTTGTCCTAGATTACAAAGAGTGAGGCAGAGAAAGAGAATATGCTGTGGCACCTCTTCAGTATAAGCGAGCCATCTGGTCAATCACATCCCCCTGCTTTCCTTTCTGCTTGTTTTAATTCTTTTTCTGCTTAGACAAAGACCATGTGATTTCAATGGCTGTCACCTGTTTCCCATGTTAACTGGTGCTAGCGTGCAATTACATGTCTGCTATGCAAGTTGAATTCCTTTGAAGCTGCATTTTCCACTCACTAGAAAGGGATGCTGACTCCAGAGATCTTTTAGACAGTTTCATGGGGGGGGAGCCAAGATATTCTGTGTTTAAAAACCATCATCTTCTTAGAACCCAGCTAGGCCATCTAAAGCGGGGTATGAAGGTACCTCCAACATCTTCTAGACCAGGTGGGACAACACTGAGGATCACACTAAAAGCTGCACATTTACAGCTCTCTATGCAGTCATGAGGACTCTGTGCTAAAGACAGAATTCTCAAGGCACTGATGTTATTTCGGCCATGGCACCCTCAGTGAGGACCCCCAGATATCCTTTCGATATCATTTAATTTGGACTTAGCTGGACTGGTTAGTGATTACCTCGCTTCACGTGTTCGCAAAGTTCTCTGGATAAGCACGGACAGAGAAGCGGCCATTAATGATTTGCATGCCATTTCTCTTTGTAGCCAGCACCCAAAACTTGCCCGAAGCTTTAGGGAACTTCCCGCCACGGACTGCTCAATAGCCATATGGCTCTCAGGCAAACTACTCTTGTAAGGTGGGCCATTAACGTCTCGGCCAAAGGTATTGTTTCTACACACATATCCCATCATGCGCTACCTGACCTCACCAAATCCTTTTGTCCAGCACCAAAACCTCTTTTGTTCCCTTTGGGACTGCCATAGCCGAAAGGCACGATCTGCCCTATAAAAACCCTTCATTTTTAACCGATCCTCGGATCACCTTTGACTGCCATCCCGCCCTGTCGTTGGTGTGTTTAAGGGACTTCCCTCAGCTCCCCACGCTGAGTCTTTTCCCCGAATCTCCAACCTCTCCCCAGGACTACGGAACAGGTCATATTGCCTCTCCCTGCAACTCTCTTCCTTTTCTAAGTTAGTTAGTCTATGTTTGTCTTCTGTGTTTTGTTCTTAATAAAGAATTGTTATTGTTTGGAAACACCTTGTTTAGTCACTCTCTAACCCAATGCTGTAGACATAGGGTGAAAGATCTCGCTTAGTTACCCTGCCTCTCGCTAGCAAAACAGTGCTCTAAGTCTAATTTCCCCAAATTTGGCATTTCTAATTGGCAAAGTTGGGCGCCCCTCACGGAACCCCCAGTTTTCAGGGTAACACTGAGACAAGTCCACGGACTGTGTATGACTAAACCTGTATGGCAGAGTTTGTTCAAATGGGGGCAATTCAAGAGCTTTCTGTAAACTGGAGCTTACAGCAACCCAGTCATCCCGGCATAACAGATAGGAGTATGGAGCCAAGAAATGCCAGTTCTTCAGATTATGGTTTATGACTCTAGGGCAGGGTTTATCAGCCAGGGCTTCCTGGAACTTTAAGGATCTGAAAGAGGTTGCTAAGGCTTCAAAGAGAGATTGTGGTTGAGAAAAAAACTTTTTTTTTTTTTGGAGCTGTAGATATAATCATTTTTATGCAGGAGTTCATTGACACCTGTAAAGCATTTTAAGGGTTCCTCCAAGGTAGAAATATTGAGGAAAGACTCCAGAAAAGTCATCCTTAACAATTTCTGGCACTTCTTTTTCCTGCTCACTTCAACTGCTGAGCTAAGGAGTGTTTCTATAAAATTAAAATGGAAAAAACCCCAATCGCTGTTCTTTGGACTCCATGCAGCCCAAGTACATTTTGTACCCTGGCCAGCTGTCTACAAACAATGTCCTTTCTTAAGGACTAGTTCCCACTTGGCTTCCCAAAGCACCTGGCTTTTTGCACATGAAAGCTGATCTATTTAGTCCAACAGAGCCTGTGCTGACATGGATTTGCTGAGCGACTTTAGGCCAGAAATCCTGGTAACATCATCAGCACAAAGGTGTTTCTGACTGAGAGCTGTGGCACTCTACCTTAAAAAGTGGAGCTTGTGAATGTATAGCCATTCAGCCTTACCTATACCACAGGGTTACTATGAGGGTAAAATGGCAGTGGGGTAAGAAGAAAGATAAATGTAACAAATAAATTCAAAAATGCAAATCAATATACATGTCACTTTATGGAATTGCCTGACCCATATTTGGAGACTAAGGGAAGCAAGCTGAAAAAGGGTGGGGATGATGAGAAGCAAATCGGCCAGTAAAGTATAGAGAATAGAGATTAAGAATATGAGCTGATGGCTTGACACTGAATGGGTCAAGTCTATATGTGATGGATCTTGGGACTGTATCTAGTATGCCTTTGGGGCATCTTACATCCACTTGTTGGACATGATGGCGGAGATCCTCCATCATCAGACATAACTACAATGATGGAATTCTGTCCAATGATGCCATACACTAAAAACATACTGTTTCTGGCTTGGCAGCACCTCAGCTGAAGGGTTTCTGAGATCCTGAAGATTGGGATGCTGGGAAGTTACATCTTCAGTGCTCTCCCTGTCACAGAATGCATGGAAAACAAGCAGTTGGAGATCCCTTGGGGTCCTGCCATAACTGCTTCTCTCAAAGCACCTCATAACTATAGATGACATTTTCCAATGTCTTGATCTGCAACACTTCAGAAAATCCTCTGTTGAAATACTGCCAGCCTGAAAACATAGGTTTTCGGGATCATTCTCACTCACCAATGACCATAAATTTAAGCCACACTTAGGCCACAAAAACCAAATGTACAGGAGTATTATGGGGATACTTTGCTCAGCAGTACTACATGTAAAAAAGACTTTGGGATTATTGTTGATCATAAGCTGAACATGAGCCAGCAGTATGATGCTACAGCAAAGAAGGCAAATCACTTCATAGTTTCCAAGTTAAGGAAAGAGTCCAGCTTTAGTCAGCACTGGTCAGGCTTCATCTGAAGTATTATGTTCAGCTGTGCTGCCTCATTTTAAGAAGGAACAAGTTGAGAGAAGGCCAATGAGGATGGTAAAAGGTATGGAAAACAAAACATATAAGGAGAGGTTGAAGGAGTTGGGCATGTTCAGCTTGGTGAAGAGAACAGTGAAGGATGCTGTGATTGCACACTTTAAATACCCCAAGGACTGCCACAAAGAGGAGAGTACAGGCTGTCCCAGAGGGTAGAACTAGGTATAATAGTTTTAACTTACAGGAGGGTAGATTTTGACTGAACATAAGAAGGAACTTTTTGACAGAGTGGTTCAGCGATGGAACCAGTTGCTAGAGGGGTGGTGAGGACTTCTTTTCTGGATGCCTTCAAAAAGAGGCTAGGCAGCTACCTACTCGAGATGCTTTAGCTGGAGATCCTGCATTTAGGCAGGAGGTTGGACCTGACAGGCCCATAGGGCCCTTTCCAACTCTATGATCCTACAATTGTGTGATTTTAAATGTGAATCCCCAGCAGTTACAAGGCTGTAGATCCAATAACTACTGAACAAGATGCTAGTCATTATTTCAACAGGTTCTAGATTTTGAAGAGCCCAACATACATATTGCTAATGTGCATGTTAGGAATACCCCAGATTTTGGGAACATCATATTTGCATAGAAATCTTTTGAACCCGTTACACAGAGCATTTAGAGACTGAGCTTTCTGCTCAGCAGGTATGTAAAGAAGGCTTGTGCTTTAAGAACCAATACTGCAATTGTCAAGAAAGCTTTTCTGAGGTATGACAATGCAGTTGAGCTGTTTTTGCTGTTAGGAGATAGGTGGTAAGGGTCTGATGATCAGTTTTTTAGAAGTCTGCTTAGGGTTCACACAGATTTCTGTGCCAGGCACACACCCTTTTTCCTCTACCAACCTCCCTGCCCCCTCAACTTTTCAGAGACAGCTCTTTAGGATTAAGTTCCTAGTCAAGTAGATTATCTCTGCACAGAGACTAGATCTAATGTTACAGGCTCTTTATCATTCTTCCTATTCTGCCTCTGCAGGCTGTGTGCTTTGAAGTTCTTAACCCCGAGGCACTTTATCTGGAAGCTTTTGTTTCTTCTCAACAGGTGTCAGAGGAGGCTGCAACCCTTCTTTAAAAGGCCCAAGCATGCCTAGGTCTTGACAAGGACAAAAGTTTCCACAGAGCCTTTTCCCTTCTGTGATATATGCACACACCTTTCGCCTGTGACCTTTGTAGAAGAGCTATAGGTTGTGTACTTCAGCAAAGTACATCTGATATGGAAGTGGGGGAGACAGGATAACTTTTTTCATCAGTTAAAGGTAACTCACTTACATCCTCAAACATGATATCCTGCTGGGCTATTTGACTGACATGGGATTTGGAGGCACCATTTTATAATGCTGTAGGGTTCTATCTATCTGTCTGTCTGTCTGTCTGTCTATCTATCTATCTATCTATCTATCTATCTATCTATCTATCTATCTATCTATCTATCTACCTATCTATCACGGTTATGATATGTCGGGTGAGAGCACTAGATATCCTTTTGATATCAAATAATTTGGCCTCTCCTGCCACCCCACTCCACGTATTTGCGGAGGTCCCCTGGACGAGCATGTACTGGCGCGGCCGTTAATGACTGTACATTCCAAGACCCCATTCAGGCAGGCAATTTAAGCCTCTCCGTTGCTTTAGGGAAAAACCTCCCTGCAAACCAGCTCTGCTCGGCTCGGATTTACACAAAGCCATGCAGCCAACAGCCAAGCTATTCCTTTATATTGGGCCATTAACGAACTGGCCACGCTATTGTCTTAAGAGCTAAACCAATCATGCAGAACTTGACCTTTTCCAACTCCTTTGTCCAACTCCAAATTTCCTTTGTTCTCACCGAGCATAGCATAGCCTGTAGGTAAAGTTCACCCTATAAAAGGCCCCCCTTTTGGGACGTCTGCAGATCACCCTGGACTTCCATCCCGCCTTGCTGCTGTTCTGTCCAGTGAAGTTTTCCTCTCAGTTCTCCACAACTGAGTCTGCCTCCCTTCTTGGAACCCCGTCTTTCTCTCCAGGACTACAAGCCCAGGTGTCGTATTACCCATCCCTAAGCTCTCCATTTCTGCTTCCCAGTTAGCTAGTGTGTGTGTTGTTTTTATTTGCTGTTTATCTTTCAATAAAACTGTTATTTTTGTTACTTTCAAACTTGCTTGCCCGCTCTCTGACCTGAAGCCATAGACATTGGGTTAAAAGATCCTTGCTAAAGTTACCCTGCCTTCTCGTTTAGCCAAGAGAGTGCTCAAGCTAAATTCCCCCAACTTGTGTTTTTATCTGGTTATTTGGGCGCTCCTCCCGGGACCCCCAACTTACAGGGTAACTTATCTATCTATCTATCTATCTATCTATCTATCTATCTATCTATCTATCTATCTGGTGATCTTGCAAGTGCTATTGTTCAGCTCTTTGGCCTGTAGGGATCCTTGGAGCTTAATTTTATCCCCTGCATTGTTTAACAGGCTGCAGAAGGGGTTGTAATGTTTGGCATTTTGAGGTTGGGTCATATCAATTTGCTGATAATACTCAGCTCTATTTCTCCTTCTCAGTGGATGCCAAGAAAGCTGTGGAAATCTAAATCTAAATCTGTGGAAATCAGTTTCAAAAACACCACCACCATAGAGAGGCCAAAAAGTACCAATCTAAAACATTCTGGAAGTTATAATTTCTACTAGGAGCAGGTCTTTTCTGAAGCTAATGGGTCTTGCTGACTTAAGACCAAGCCATATCAACTACTTTAGATTATAACAAGGATGTATGTGTTTGTGTGAGTGTACGTGCCTTCAAGTCACCTGTTGACTTACAGAGACCCCATGCATTTCATAGGATTTCCTTAGGCATGGGATACTCAGAAGTGGTTTGCTGTTGCCTTCCTCTGAAATTGATCCTACAGGGACTCATATTCCTTGGTAGATTTTGTCCAAGTACAAGCCAGGGCTGCCCCTGCTTAGCTTCCAAAATCAGATGGCATCTGGTGCCTTAATAATATGTAGGCATTACAGCAAGGATAGCCCATAACAGTACAATGTTGCTAGACTGCAGTTAAACTCAGAGGCAAAACAGAGGTGAACATCCTGGTGGGAGGAAGTTTCAGATGATATCACAGTTTTTGCTCATCAAAAAATCCTGGGCTTCAAGCATGTGAGCCCTGATTTCAATAAGGCAGTGGATGTAGGAGAATAGTATGATAACACAACCTAACTTGGGGATGGGAGTACTACCTATTCTGCATAGTACAACAGTCTACTTAAGAGGTCAGCTTGAAGGTGCTTTTAGGATCCAGCACTGCCTTTGGAAGTTTGGGTGACAGTGATAGCCAGATGTGCTTATTCCTGGCTTCTTATAGTGTGCCCGCCCCATTTCTTGGGAAAAAGTAGATCTGCTGATTAAGAGTCATATATCCGTTAACTCTTATTTAGATCACTGTAATGTGCTGCAGGTGGGAGTATCTTTACAAAGTGTCCAGAAACTGCAGCCAGAACAAAATGTGACACTTAAGACTTTTACAAGAGTACACATGGTTGATCACATTACAGTGGTCTAGCATGAGATTAATTGGCTTCTGGTTTGATTTCATATACAATTCCGAGATTTTGTTTTTAACTCCTACAAATCCCTAAACAATTCAGGGCTAGGGTACTGTAAGTCATATATAGTTGCCTGTTATTTACAGTCTTAATCAAAGGACCATTCTGTGACCCACTACCTAGAGAAGTGAGATTTGTTGGTCTTTGGGGATAGCAGCACCTCGGCTATGAAACTCATTCACATAGAAGGTGAGATTAGCTCCATTCCTTATTTTGTTTTTCGTTGGAAAGTAAATACTGCTATGTTCCCCCTGGCTTCTAATGCTGCATGTTTTATCATTCTTTAATTTTAATGGTGTTTGCAAATTTTATTGCATGGTTTTTGGATGTACCGTACCCAAGTTTCTGATGCTTTCTTGGTTTTGTGGTGTGATAATGATGTTTTATTACGTACTGTCCTACAATGCATACATATGCATGTAGAATAGAATGCCCATCCATAAGGTGGTTTGGGAAAAATAACAGAAAATCACTGCAAAATATCTGAAATTACAATATCCTGTCTTCCTTAAGGATACTTAAGGAAATTAGTCATTAAGTCACAAATATAATAATTATTTTAATATATTTTTGACAGCTGGAATTCCCATGTCTAAATATTCAGAATGGCTGACAAAGGCAGGTTCTGTTCTTAAAATCAACATACTGCATAGGTGTTAACTCAGCATGCTAGGGAAATATAAGGGATATTTTCGCCTTTTCCACACGTGGATGTTAAAACGGACCAAGGTGTCCTGGCACAGAGGTCGTCCGCACCTTGGATTGGACTAGGTGAGGACTATTTAACTAAGTTCCACACCTTAGTCTGATCCAAACCGCCCCCAAGTGGTCCTCCAGCGCGCTAAGTAAAGACCGGAAAAATCTGGTCTTTCAATTTTCTGGAGCGCATCATTGCATTCCTATTTACCTGTGCAGATGCTCAGGCTTGTACCAATGCGAGCCTGCGATCAGCGGAGGGCAGGCTGTGGGAGTGGCCAGTGTCACCGATTGGTCTGCACCCACGAAGACACAGGAAGCCACCATTTTCAGCCAGAGCAGTGCGATCTAAAGACCTTGCACTGCTCCAGTTCGCCCTGGACTAATGGAGGAGCCCTGCGGAAGGGCTCAAGGGAAAGTCTGCATTACTTCAGACCCAAGAAGAACCAGTAAGTAACAGCATGGAGTGATTCACTCGCCTCGTGCAGAAATGGCCTTTATTGGAGATTCATTGGAGACAACCATAATATTTCATGAAACATGATCTTTGAACAGGACATTTTCTACAGCTTGCTAATAAGTAAAAACATACTGAGGCTGTTGTACTTTGAACATATGAGACATGACTCACTGGAAAATTTGATAACGCATGGTAAAGTGGAAGTCAATAGGACAAGAGGAAGACTGCACTGCAGGTGGATTCATTCATTCAAGGAAATCACAACCCTATGGTTGCAAGACCAGTGAATGGCCAGGGCTCCTGGAGATCTCTCATTTATAGGATCGCCATAAGTTAAAGTCAACTTGACAACAAATAACAACAAAATGTACATTGATCACTTTAAGACATTACTTCCTTCAGTTATATTAACCTGGCTGTCTACAAAATCTTACCAAAATATAAAAATGAACAAATTTTTATAAAATATAAAGTCAACCATTTATTTAAACGATTTATATCCTGAAAATATTTCTTACCTTTCTGAGTAGCTTCATGTTTTTAGAGGCTGTGTCATTAAATGTAGAGACAATTTTCTTGAAGTAGAAAATTTTTGTAAAAGAAATGTTACACAGAAGAATGAAAAAAAAGTAGCAGCCCCATTTTGCCAATGACAAGATACATATGCTGCATCCCTGTAAGGAAAGGGGTGCTGGAGGCTGCGTTGACCCTCCCACAGTTCAGTCCAGTGGGCCAGATGATGGAGATGGGGTGGGATGCCCACATTAAGACACTCTCACTGATGTTATCAGGCTCTTAAACCTTTGACAGACATTTCCCTTCTTTTGGTACAGGAAAGCATGAAGCACCAAGCCTCTTTGTGTGAAGGAAGGAACACAACTGGTTCCTGAAGGACTGGCTTCTCCATGTGCCAGCTTAGGGCATGCTGGCTTTCCCATCACTCATCAGTTTCTGAGTAATAGATGAAGAACCTTGGTTAGTGCATTGAGAGAAATGTGCCTAAAGATACTGGTTGAGTTGCAAACTGGCTTTGCTATTCCTGGTCTTCTCCCAGTGGCAAGAGTGGGGCAGGAGCAGAGTGGACTAGACAAAGCTTCAAGGAATACTTGGCCAAGTGGCCAAGTCACAGCTGAGTCCTTAACTGGTCTTGTGCTCTCTTCCCTTCCCTGTTCAAGGGAAGGAGAGAGGAGCAAAGTCTACCAAGCCACTGTGTTACTGTTGCAGTTGCATCTACTTTCCTTGCCACAGATGCTACCAGGATATATCCAAGCCAAGGAGTAGAACCTAATATTCTTCAGATAGAACAAGAATGAAATGCTAAGTCCAAACAAGATTGATTTCTAGGAACAGCGACTTATGTAGTAATCCTATGCATATCTACTCAGTAGTAAACCTCACTGCATTCTATGATACTGAGATATGTACAGGACTGCAGATTAAGACATAGATGCCAACTTGATGGAATTAGGCACTGAAAGTTTCACCTTTTGTGTATGTTTCCAGTCAGAGCACTGAAAAATACTCTAAACTACTGTACCGGCATCTAGCTGTACATATAAGAGCATGAACTGTGTCATAGCTGCTATAGTATCAGAAATGTTGGCTACCAATTCATCAATGGAAAAACACTGATTTGGAAAACAGAACATGAGTCAGTTGGAGTAACGTGCAGAAAACTTTTCTATAACTTTTTGTACCTGGGAGATATATCTATCTTTGTTCAAAAATGGAATGTACCAGCCTGAACCGCTGTCTACCCACATATCATTGCAAAAGCAGATTTGGTTCAGACTGATTGATGATGAAGCTGTTTTTAGGAGGAATGGAAGGGATTTGTAGACAACTAGCAAGTGTTTTCAGCCAATAACATGTGCAACTACTGAAAAAAACCACAAGCTAGAGACATAGATAAGCTAGAATGAGGCATGTTTACTTTGGAGAAGTCTGAGACACCTGATAGTCTTCTTCAAATTAGGAGTAACTTCATGATGTCAGGGGCCATTTGACAATCAATCCAATTATCTAGGGAAGTGATGGGATGTTCCTCAGTGGAGGTCTTCAAGCAGAGCTGGAAATTCTGTAACTCTGAATTTTCTGTATTGAGCAGAGGATTGGACATGATGGCTGGCCAGGTTGCCTCCAGATTTATGACTCTTTCCTTTTGGCAACAAGAGGAAGAGTGATAAAGATACAGGGAGTAGTATTTTCTTTAAAACAAGTGGAATGATAATAGGAACAAAACTTCCATGAGTGGGTAGATGGAGGAAACAATTGTGTGAACACTAGCAAAGAAATGTAATCTAGGACAGTAGTCATTTTGAGATCAATTATATTAAAAGTTGCAAAGTGTTAAGTTTGTTCCATACCTCTATCTCTTGTGGCATCATTTTATGAGGTTTGTAGCAGCAAATATTGCAGAGGTCACGGCATCAGCAGGTTGTTCTTCATAGAAAGAGCAGTGACAGCAAAGCAGAAGCAAGTATACCGGGAGTCTGTATACCACTAAATATCAAGCCACAGTTATTTAGCTTACATTTTTAAAAGCATGGGAGTGGGGGAGGATGCACTATGATGTTATCTGCCTCACATTTCAAAATATCTTGGGCTATCTCAGGTGGGAAGGCAGACATGCCAGTAACATCTGCCTGTGACCAGGTGAATATGGTTTCTCTGTATTAGGAATTTTGCCTCTTGAGGTTTGGAAGTTGGTATTGCTGTTGGTGCATCATTGGCATTATTATCCAGAAACTACCAACACTTGTAATTTCTCATCATCACAAAAAGGTTCAAGAAATGGACGATGGAACAACTAGAGTGACATATTCTTAAGAGAAGATGGATCGTTGGGTGATCATCAGATTATTAAACAATTGAGATTCTTTTTTGCTCCATGTGCTTTTAGCTGAGCAAGGATCTTACTTTCCTTGAAATCAGGCTTACTCTAACCATGAAATTTCTTTCTGATCATTTGTTCACAAAGCAGAA
>CAOLHI010006161.1:0-39453 GCA_948474755.1 Ctenosaura bakeri
AAATGGATGAAAATATTCTACTTCCTTTCCTTGGTGCATGGGTTACTGGGGGTGGGGGCAGTCTCAGAATATTACCAATGCCAGGAAGCTTGTCAATACATTAGCTAGATATAAATCTGAAAAATAGCTCTGAAGGAGAAAAGATATTTTATTCTGTGAAGGTTTGCTGGTTACAGTGGACACTTCCTCAGACCTATCACCACTTCCTTTGCCTTTGAAAAGAAGCAATTTATAGTCTATTTTTGTAAAAGATGAAGATGTATGGCTCCCCTTTGTTTTGTCTGTACAGCTCTTTGATCCTCACTCACATGAAATGTTGTCTGCTTGAAACTTATCTCCTTTTACTTTGTCTTAATTTATGAATGCTCACTTTTACTGGCTTGTTTGAACATGCCGATCATTAATTACATATATAGAGAAGAAATGTGTAAACAGAAATGGGCAAAGCCATACATATTTGTGGTTACCATAAAACCTTTAAACTGCAGTGTAAAAAAACTAAAAGCACAGGAATAAACTGATAAATTCTTAAGTGGATTTTTTTAAATGGAGAGAAAAATGTCCCCATTTTGACCTTATACTCTTACCAAAACAAATTTAAAAAAGTTAATTTTGTGAATCATTCTTTCCAATTGATTCATATGGGGCTTTGTTTTTGTTACTTTATGTGTGATTCTGAAGAGAATATAGGAGAGTTATAGGTGACCTTAGGCACTCTTCAGCCCCCCAAAAACTGTGATAGGTTTGCCTTAGGGTGGCCATAAGTTGGAAATGACTTGAAGGCACACAGTAGCAGCAGCAGCAACAACAACAACGAGATGTGAAAGGAGGAGAAATCAGTGTGGATTGTGTTCAGGTTCAGAGGTTCAGCATCTTTGTGGTTCAGCATCTTGGAGAGCAACTTTAAGGGCAGGATTAACCCTTGGAACAAATTTATTGGCTCACTGACATGGTTGCCAGTGATGTGATCCAATGATGGGGCAACTTTTCTATCCAAGGAATGCACCCAGAACATCTATTAGGATGGCCGACTTTACTGAGCACTCTCCACTATCTGCGGGCATCCTGTCTTTGAGGGGTTATCTAGTCCAAGGCCATTTCCGCACGAGATGTTATAGTGCTATCATTCCACTTTCAACATCCAATGGAATCCTGGGGTTTGCAGTTTAGGGAGGAGCCAACCAGCCCCTCCCTAAACTGCAAACCCCAGGATTCCATAGGATATTGAAAGTAGAATGATAGCACTATAACAGTCTCATGCAGAAATGGCCCAAGTCTAGTTTGCAGTTAACAAACCAGAGGAAGAAAAGTCTTCAAGTTGCCTATCATTAGCATCAGGACAGCAGACAGAGCAGGCATACAGGACTGCATTGCTGTTCTCCTTGCGAGAGTGTCCTGCATTGCACTGAACTATAGTAATTCTTTGTCTGTTTATCTGTATATATAACTCTGTGTATGAATATTGAAAGCAAACCTGTCTCTTCTTTGTCTTCGTTTTTGTGATGCTCGCTTGCTTGCTTGCTTGCTTGGCTATGCATAGATGGCCATCATAATGTATGGGGCATTCACCAGACTGAGGCCTTTTCCGCACTGGGTGAGGGAATTGCCCCATGCCGGTACTCACTGGACCTGTGTGCTCCATGCGTGGGTCCAGGCTGGTTCGGAGCAGTCCGTGGCTGCCAACTGCTCCGGGGATGAAAATGGCAGCTTCTGGTTGATCAAGGCTCTCCACCAACCGGTGAAGCTCGCCAGCCTAAAGCCCGCCCCCGGCAGATCTGCAGGCTCGCACTGGTGCGAGCCTGAAAATCTGCACCGGAGCGCAGCCACAAAGTGGCGTGCTCCGTGCTTTTGAAAGACCTGTTTTAAGCGGTCTTTCACAAGCATGCTGAACAACCACTTTGGGTCGTTCCAGAGCGGGCTGAGGTCCGAAACTATACAAAGTAGTCCGGACCCAGTCCGCTCCCAGGTGTAGACGTCCTCTCTGGAGGATGCTCTGCACCATTTTAAAAACCCCGTGCAGAAAAGGCCTTAGTCTTGAGTGGGTGGATAGTTTGGGAAACAGAACTTTTATCGTGACCTTTATCACTTCAGTGTTCAAAATGGGACCACAGCAGAACAAGTATATATGGGGGGGGGTTAAAAATGTTCACTGTGTAAATACTTGAAAACCTACAAGATATTATTCATCTTGATTTACATGATCTCTACTGATAGACAGCCACTTTGTGAGCTCTGACTTTATTTTTCAAACAGAGAAAAAATTATATTGATTTTGAAATTAAGAGGAATTCCAAATTACAAATAGGTTAATTAATTGATGTTAATATTTTCATAGTGACGGTGATACCACAATTGCTTTTCCTGCAATTGCTATTGTAGCAGCCTTCTTAAATGAAGCAACACAGAACCATCTATCTATTATATCTGCTGTGAGATTCCGTATTGTCTACTCCAGAGGTTCTTAACATGGGGCCCATGGCCCCCTGGTATGTGTGTGAGCTTTTGCACTTAAAATGGATGGATGGATAGAAGAAAAGATGGACAGATAAATGGCAACTTCTACATTGATCTCAAAGAGCAGGAGCCTTTTGCTGGTAACAGACATCATGTGTACAAATTTTCATTGCAATATCTCAAACTGTTCAAAAGTTATGGAATTGATAGCAAAAAAAATGTATTCAGCTCTTGCTACTTCTGCATATGGTGAGAACATGCAAGTGGAATCACAGAGATGTATGCTTGAAATAGCAGATATTTATCTGAATAGTTACCAGTAACCAACCAGGTTGGTTCTACCAGATGATAAATATTTTGAAGAAAGTATCCATGGTATATAAAAAGTTAAGAACCACTTAACAGTGAACCGCTCCAACAGTGATCACAGTTCTCCAGACATTGATCCTTCTGAAGCCAAATCAGCCCCCCTGCATGATACATACACAAGAGAGAGATATCCCTAGCAGCCCTTTCACGTTACACAGTTAAAACATTTTGAATTAATTTTAGCTTCTCTGGTAGCACCCTACGGAATTCTGGAGTTTATGGTTTAGGGAGAAAGATTTAGAATTTTCTGCGAGAGAGCTCTGCGTGTTTGTATGCCTTCAAATCACCTGTTGACTTTTGGCAACCCCATGAATTTCAGGGAATACTCAGAGGTGGTTTTGCCAGTTCCTTCCTCTGAAATATAGCCTACAGTGCCTGATATTTGTTGGCAGTCTCCCATCCAAGTACTGACCAAGGCTGACCCTTCTTAGCTTCCAAGATCAGACAGGATTTGGTGCCCTTAAGTATAGTGGACTGTGACCTTAGAAACCAGGGTTCAATTTCTTGCTTGGCCATGGAAACCCACTGGGTGACCTGGGCCATATCACACACTTTCAGCCCCAGGAAGCCACATAATAGGTTTGCCTTAGTGTTGCCCTAAGTCAGAAATGACTTGAAGGTGCACAACAACAACAATAGGAAGTACCTTCTTAAAGCACACATCCCAAGATGCCATATAATGTTGCTATGGCAGTTAAAGTGGAATGATAGTACTATAATTCCTGGGATTTCCATCTTAGCATTTGACATTTTTCTATCTTTAAGTGTCAAGATATTACCAACAAAATCAGAATAAGAAGTTGGTAGTTGTGCTGGAGAATGGAATCAGAGCATTCTAAGCCGCCGTATTTTTTTTGAGAAGGCAGTCTATTAAAGCAGGTTAAACATTGCACAATGGCCTCTGTATCAGTTGGATAGACTACATAGTTATTAACACGGAAGTAAAGATTACTATGAAAAGTCATTCAATTAAAACCAAAAGGAGAAATTTATTTAGAGAAACAACAAAAGAGTTGTGGACATGGACGAAGAATGGAAGCAAGACCTAGGATAACTTGTTCTCCTTTTTTATGTTGTGTCATCAAAATATTTATCATTTGGTAGAACCATCTTGGTTAGTTAACTATCCAGATAAATATCTGTTATTTCCACATTGGAATCAAGCATACATTTTTGTGGTTCCACCTACAATCACTACCAGTTTGACACCCAAAATCAACTGGCTGACTCATGTATTTGTGTCTGAAGTGGTGAAGTCCACACCTGATGGTTTAATATTTCATGTTTGTGTGTAGGAGCCATTTATGTGAAATGGAATGTAGATGTTTGAGGTATTTACACCTGTTACCTGCTTCTACCCAACACCCACATGGGAAACTTCAAACTAAGCATGACAGAGGAAATGCTGTTTCTTACATATGACTTCTTGATGAAAGTATTTTATTTATTTAATTTATAACCTCCCTTTTTCCCAATATGGGACTCAAGGTAGTTTACAGTGTAGCTTAAATTGAAATAACTAAAATAATGTATTTTAATAATGTAAAGTTTTTTTTAAAAAAAGAATATTAAATACACAATCCTGATCAAAATTGATTTAAAACATATTAAAATACATTCAAAACATTATAAAGATACAAGATAGTACATCCTATTTTTTTAAAAAAAATCTTTTTAAAGCTGACTTCAAGTTCGTTATCTGCACGTAGATACAAAATACAATTTTCAACAGTATCACAAGTGTCACAAATGTCACCCACCTTACAACCTTTAGGGTGAAGTTTGCCCCCTTTCATCCTAACAAACTGCCAAGAGAGTTCTAAAAATCAGGCTGTTCAGTCTTGACCCAGGCCACTCACATCCTGGTAGTAAGGGAGTAAAGTCATCATAGTTCAAGTTTACCATCTTAGAAATAAAGATGAACATTGCCCATTAGTCTGTCATGTTCACTTATATAGGTTTCAGTTGTTATCTCTCACAAGGGATTGCAAGATGGACATGGTCTCTGCAGGCTGATAGGATGCCATCTGGAAAAATCTGGGACATCTGTTTCCTGCATGAATCAGGAAATAAATTAAATCATAGCTGAACCTCCTTTTGGGTTCAGTTATAGATGGAGCTTTCAGAAGGTCCATTTATTGCTCAGAAATCTAAACCTTGCTATGACATCTTCTGTGCTTATGACATAATGTCTCAAACTACATTTGGATTGCTGTACTGGCTGTGGAATAAATTCAGGCCCATGAAGATAGTATTGGTTTTCTGTGTTCCCAGCAATATGGGGTTTTACCTAAGTATGGCACTACGCCTGCATTGTGGCTTTGGCAGATGTTCCCTGCCTGGAGCGTAGTTGTGTAAATTATACCTTGTTAATCCTGCTAGTCCTTTCGGCTGCCTTTGATGCTGCTGATTGTGAAGTGTTGGCTTTGTGACTGTGTGATTCAACAGGCATTCCTGGGAGGACGCTCAAGTGGCTTTACTTGTTCTTGGTGGGAAGAAGTAGGACCGGTAGACCGGAAACTTCTCATCACTTTCCCTATGAGGGACTTCATGAGATTTTGATGACTTCCATTTTATCTTCTCTGCCCTTATGTGCTGTACAATCTTGTGTGTCAGTAAGATATGTAAGTCCTACTATATTTATGGTTGTGTCTTTAGGCCTAATTACTGTTATTCCCAACATGGATCAATATGGGTCAACACATAGGTAAATCCCATTGATTCAATAGGTTGGCTGTGGTTGTAACTAAGAATAGAATTCAGGTTGTAGTGTGCTATCATCCAGATCAAAATCTGGAGCTCACCACCTTTAAAATCTGAAATGACTGAAAAGTACGTGTTTGTCTTGTTTTGTGGGTGAAAATCAGCTGTAACATTAGAGATTATGGGGGAGAGCTTCTTGTTTAGAAGGGAAAATATCTTGGCTATTTTAATCAGTGGCATTTCCCATTTTAGAAGCTAAGCACAGTTCCCAGTTCTGTCTCTAATTTGATCCATGTTTGATACAGTTGGTGGCAATACTTGGGATCTACCCATGATCAGGGACTGGTTTTCAACAAATGTGTAGATGCTGAGACTAGAAAAGTCTCAAGTAACAATGGTCATCAGTCTCATGGGCTTTTGGCTAGCAAGAACATCTGTCACTGTTAGGGATTAGCCTTCACTGATTAATCAGGCTGACAGCTTTGGTGTGTTCTTCCTAGACTCATCAGCAGCTCAGTTTTAACTTCAAGGGATAATAGTGGCTCAGCTTTCATCACTTTCACCTCAAGGGAAAGCTGACACTCCGTCTTACAGATTCAGACCTGGCTGGCAACTGTAATTCATGCCTTCATAATTACGAGGTTGTATTAGATGTGACATGCTATTGCTAATCACTCTGAGACTATGTCCAATCTTGAATGTAATGGCCCACTTTCTAATTATACCTGTGTTTCATGGATGGAAATGACCTGTAAGTGCTTTTTGGACACTTCAAGGCACTTTGGTTTGCTTGGTCTCCTGCTCCCTAAAGTATATTTCAGCTTCTGATATTTCCCCGGAATACTTTCTTCATTTGTGTTCCTTGTTTCAATGAAAAGGGAAACTGGAAAAAAAAAATATTGCCTTTATTGCAGTTGTAGAATTTATTTTCCTAAGATATCCACAAATCTAAGCCTGAGTATCTCCTGAAACAAACAATAAGCATTTTTGTTCAACCTGACACTTTGATGCCTATGGCAAAACAAGTTTATTTTGTTATTTATCATAAAGAAATATACTGTATAGGTTTTTTTCACACTCTTTGAAAATTGTCACACAGCCAGAAATTTGTACATTTGGCTGTTCCAAAATTTGCACATTTTGCTACTTGTTACTTTTCGTTAGCCACAGTATGTGATGGCCATACTACCACCATCATCCCACCCCTGTTTCAATCTTTTTGTTCAGTTTCCTCAGAGTACAATTTATCTCAATACTTGCACTCTCTAATTTTCCTTTCCTGTTAGGGACTATCTTGTTATTTAAAAGGAGTTGCCCCATGCTTCTTGCCATGTCTATTATATATTTTTGGAGGGGAGAGGGAAAAAACCTTTTTGCTTTCCCATCTTCTGAAAAAAGACTTCCATTTTATTCCAGCAAGTAGGACACCGGAGAGATACTATTACATAGTATCTATCTCTGTTTGCTGGAATGCCTCCATTACAATTGACATAAAAGGCTGCTCCTGGCTTGAAGCCAAAGATGTAGCATTTGGCATCTAGAATGCCACATATTCCTTTCTTGTCATACATGCTAATGGACTGCCCTCCCTTCCTGTATATAGCCCATGAGATTTGAACCTGGAGTCAGCAAAGTATAAGCTTTATGAGGAATAAAAAAATACCTACCAGGTTTTTATCACACCAAGCCTGTGCATATGTATATTAAAAAAATAGCTCTTCAGTCATTCGTTAGCTGCTGGTGTGGTGCGGTTGTTTTTTTACTGCTGGGAACATCTTGCAGTTGACAATGCAATACCTGAAGGAAACAGAGCCATTCCCAGCTTTTTAGGAGGAGCTGGGTTTGGGATCTTGCCAAAGGATCTATGTATCTAAAAGTATTTTTTTCAATCCTCTTCTGTGCAAAAACTCTTATAAAGAACCCAGTTTATCTGTCCACATCTGCTCACATACCTAATATTATAAAACAATCTCAGAATGCACTTGACACTTGCATGTTTATTCGTATGTGTGTTTGTGTGTTGCAGGTCAACCTCCCTGTAACCTAAAGGGAATAGAAATTCAACTCTCATATTTTGTAGGGCATTCTGACTTGCATTGAATGAGAAGATCTCAAGACAATGTCCCTTTTCCCCCCAGGACACATCACACGGATTCCTCTTTCTCCTCTTGCCTCCACGTTGTTTTCTTAGGAATTAATCAGACTTGTCTGTTCCAAATTACAGTTAAATGACCAATAAATATTTTTGGTTTTGGGAAGGGAGGAAATTCAGCCCCCAAAATGGACTTGGAAGAACTTCAACCCAGTGAAGCCAGTGTAGCTCTTAGAAGTAAGAATGCACTTGTGCTGGCTTTCTGAAGCTTTCACAGATGGCCACATTGTTAAACACTGGCACCATGTAAATCAGTTCAATGTCTTCTTTCCATGGATTGCCATATAAATCAATAATCAGACATAACTTGTTTTAATGTAAAATATACATGTTTTTCAGTGCCGTCTTCAAAATCATCCTGCATTCTGAAAAGTCACAGGTTCTGTGCCTGAGTGGGCAGAGTGCATCCCTGAGGTCTCATATAGCCCTCAGTGCCATCTTTGTAGGCCTGAACCTTTCCAAACTCCCTGCCTTGCCCTTCTGGACACTTCTGGTTTTGTTTTGGCTTTCTTGGCAGTCTTTGCAGCAGGTAGAATGCCCCACCACCGCCACAGTTACCTGCCTTTTGCTCTAGGTCTTCCTTGCCAGCCCTCATCAAAATGGCTACAATCTCTCTCATTTGATAAATTCAATTGAGTACAGGACAAAATACAGATACTTTCAAGTGTTCCACACTGCAACTTTTGTCTACAGTGGAACACAGTTAGAGAATTTCCGATATATATAAAGAAGCTCTTACTATAAGCTTGAATGTCTGATTTCTAAATGCCAGATGGCTATAAGAGAGGAAGCACATACAGGCTTATCTCAGTTAACAAAGTGTCTGACAGTGAAGCTCTTTTTTACAAAGTTTTTTTTTAAAGCATCTGACCAGTCCCATCTTTCTTCCTTGTCCTTTGTCTAAGTTGATTTTTTTTAGCAGCATCAGCATTGGGAGGATGGTGAAGGAGAAGTGGAGAAACATAGACTTTCGGTGTCAGGTAACAATAGCACATCTGCACCAAACAATGCAATAAAACTTGAGCCAGGAAAGAATGTAATTCTTCTCTAACCAATCCCACAGTAGTCATGTGTGCCTGCCTACAGCAAGGAAGGCACTGAGCATCTGTTAACAGCAAAACAGAAAGAAAGGGGGAGTGCAGAGAATCCTGCCTCACCAGCTACCCCATCTATCCCTGTTTGGGGGAAAAAATCTCTAAATTCAGTAACCAAAATGGAAATCTTAAGAAAAAGAGGGGACTATCAAAATAACTTATCCCCGGATGCATTTTGGGAGAAGCCTACAAGTGATCACTATAAGGTTCAAGATATTTTTGTTTACTTATGCAGTGCTTTGCCTTTAACAAAAAAAGTTTGCTGAAACATGTTGAACTTTGTGTGTGTGTGTGTGTGTGTGTGTGTGTGTGTAGGAACCTACCCCTATTCTTTTCACGTTACTTCTGCTTCTGGGACAAAATTTTCTGTAAAAAAACTAGTGTCCAAGCACACATTTCCTTTGTTGACTGAGGTATAACTGTATACCCTTTTTAGTGCTGCAGTGTAATTCTCTTCAGTAGGATGGAGAGCCATATATACCATTAAGCTCAGTGATAATATTTTTTTCTAAAGTCTTCACAATCACTTTTTGGGAAATAGGTTGAATTTTGAGCATGGTGTACCTCTTGTGGCACTTTGATTAATTTTTGGACACAACTGTCTAACATTTGCTGTACATGTTAATACTTGTAAAGATGAAAGCTCTCCCACTGAAATAAAATAGTGTTTTATTGAAATTTCATTAAAGTAATTTATGTTAGGAAGCAAACAATAATGTGGCAATTAACAAATACCTGTGGGCAATAAATATTCATTTTTAATTTCTGGTGAATGTTTTCCAGTTGTATGCCCGTTTCCCTTTTTTCCTCTCAGAAATCCCAGGAAGTGTTTTGCATATGTTGCTGATTAAATCCCTCAAACCAAATTCAAAAAGAATGTTTTTATTTCTGTAATAGCAGTTGGAAGAGTTTTAAATAAAAGTATGAGGTATTTCATTTCTCAAATATAAAGCCTTTTTCAGAGCAAATTGTGTTTTTAAAGCTGTGTACAAAGGAACTAAAACTTTACAATGCAGCCTTGTGTTTATTTTATTCTTTTAAAAGCTTTAAAAACACTTAACAGATTCAGCTAATTTTTGGACTGGAGTTGATTTTGCAGGCTGCCAAAGTTTTTCAGTGTAGTACAATTTGGAACAGCTGAGATGCAATATTAAAACTTCCTGAAAACCATGAATTTATGATGGAGGCATGGAGAAGAACATTAATCTCTACAGCTGTGTAAAAATGAAAGTACTTTCTGGTCTAATCATTCTTTTCTTTTCAGATCCCACAGCACATGGAATATGTGCACATTCATACTTTATCTTTCTTCTTCTGTTGTTGTTGCAAATCTCAAGTGCCAAATATATACCTGTTTTGTACATTTTGTGCATAAGGACATTTGGCGACAAGCTGCTTGCCAGATCCAGTTTAGGCTATTACATTGATTTGAAAGGATTGTACCATCCATCGCTTTTAAGTATATTCCAAGTTTCTCCCAGGCTGGGACTGGAGGCGACTTACAAAAAAGACAGGATACAGTAAACAAATGAACACATACTAGGGCTAGCTCAAAAAGATATCCTTTGGCTTAGGCAGAAACAGGCAGCCGTATCTGAATTCAGAAGACAACTAGACTGGCAGATGAATCTTCAACATTCATGATGCAACAGCATCTTCCACTACACATGATGGGAGCAGGCTAGGTTAGTAGCACAGAGCAAGTCTGCTCCTTGCCACCATTACACAACCCCAGTATCTTGCTAATTCAGGAAGCTACTTCAGTCAGCCTTTTGGCAGAGGTGGCCACAACACATGCATGTTGCATGATTCCAGACAGGCTGTTAGCCAGGCAGTGCTAAAGAAAGAAAATTGATCCTTTTTTGCCTGGGGGCAAGTGGTATCTTAAAAAAAAATGTATCCAAAATCTGTATCCACAAATGACAGCTGTCTGAGCAGGTGCACTAGCTTTATCTATAGAGACAGGCTGGATATGAGTTCTGCAAACTTGATTTGTGTGCCAGAGTCTGGCAACATTATGTCTCAACAGCTGTTTTAATGGCACCCCTCCCAAGTCAAAATCAAAAATGTGTTGTGTATGTACTGTGACTAAAAAAGGGATCAGCAAAAGCATCAGACTCTGCTGTGATTATGCTCTTGTGATTTTTTTTTTTTGTGAATGAAAGAATAGTTACAATTTTTTGTTGAAAAATATCTTAAGCCACCGTGAGATTTTTTAAAAAAAAATTGTGCAAAAGACAAGAACTTTTTTCAGCAGCAGAAACAAAAGCTGAAACTAAGTCTTGGAGCAAAAAAAAGTTGCAATTTGCAAACAACAACAACAATGCTTTACGCAGATGTAGTTTCTCCAACAATACGGTGTTTTTGTGCAAAAAAAAAAAACTTTTAGAATTTTTTTCTCAGAAACATCATCACAAAAAAAAAAACATTAAAAATGCACAAAAAAATATCTTGCAACCTCACCCAGCAGTGAGAAAACTAGAAATTTTTCATTTGTATCTATAGTGGAATAATGGCTGCCATGGTTTCCTGAGCATAAGACAAAAAGCATGTTTGTTGTGTGCCCAAAGAGTCTTTGTGGACTGACATCTTGTTAAATAAATGACAAGTTTGACTACAAGGGACAAAACAAGGAATACCTTTGGGGGAAATAAAGGTACAGTCTACACATAGCACTTTTTGTAATGGTCTAGTCAACTGAATGAAGCATACCAGTGTACTGTTTTCAAAAGGTGCCTATGTTCACACATTTCAGTGTGATAGAAGTCCGTGGAAATAAGGGACCAGAAATATGCAATGTGACACAAGAGGCTGTTTCCTCTTTTAGTTCTTTATGTCCAAGTATATAAATAGCTATGGAAGAGTGAACAGGGCTAAAAAGAAAAGGGGCATTAGTACTAATTTAATATTGTACTTCCTAATCTGTGACCTCCTAGTGCTTAAAAGGTAAAACAAACAAAAAAAACCAGTCCACAACTTATGATATGTGTCTAGGGACAATTTAATATAATTTAATTTCAGTAAACCTGGGGACAGTTTTTCTCTCCCCTCCCACACATATGGATCCTGCCACAAATCCCATAAATCTCTGCTGCCACCCACTGTTGAAAATAGAAAGATTTCACTTCCAGTTGCTGAAAAACTAATTTTTATCTTGAAACAAGGCATGAACATCCCATGAGCTTTGCTATAGCTTGAAGGTATAAAGAGGGAGAGAAATAGCCCCACTGCTGATTTCAGTGGTGTCATGAGGCATGGCATGGGGATCACATATGGTCTACAAGCTGCTTTAGAACCCTTCATTATAAGCAATACTAGTATTCTGGAAGGGGGAAAAACAACTCTTCCTTAAAACAAGGGATGTTCATAGCCTACCCCACAATTAAAGCAAATGGAAAGAGCCACTAGAGAATTCTGATAAGCAGGATGGGTAATAGGCCCTTCTGCAGGTCTTGTTCATCTGTGGCTTTCAGTGACGTCAGTAGAGATTGCATATGGGAACAGCTGTCAAAGAGAGTTATTTTAGGCTGTACAATCTTAGATAGAGGTGGGACTGTGTGACTGTCTCCCCATATAGATACAGCACCATGGACACAGCTGACACTCCATAAATAATAAAGACCTAGAAATTATAATAACCAACAATGGCATACACTAAGTAGAGTTAGATGTTCCTTAATGTAACTTGTTGTATATGATCTTAGGTTTTCTAAAATTGCCCCCTAGTAATAAAAATAGCCTCAGGGTAAGATTAGACATTATGTTAAATGTGTGGCATACATTCCCCTATGCATTTTTATTTATTAAATATAAGTGCAGCAGACCTGTCTGGATTCCAACCATAGTCTACTAGAGGAATGGTTAACGTCTTGCTTCCCCACTCAAAAAACTCTCCTTCCCAAGTTAGAGATAACAACTTAACACTTTAAAAACTATCTTTATTTGTTGTGGCATCTTTAAAGCAATGCAAAGTCAGTCCTGTTTTGGTTGTTATCACCTGTTATGTTGAATTGAAAACATGCCTTTTTTTTATGGTTATAGCTAAAGAGTTAGAAGATTTGGAGGCAGTAAGACCCATGAACAGTGTAAACTAGCTGACACATTTCTGCAAGATTGTCCTGTAGTCATAACCTAAGCCAGGGGTTGTTAACCTAGGGCTCATGGACTCCTAAAGACTCCAGGAATGTGATTCAGGAACTCCAGGAACTGAATGCAGAAAAAATGTCCTTCAGTTTCCTTCTTACTACTTTAAAAACTGTTGTTGTGAATTCTTTTAAAATACATTTTTACAGTCATTTCTGATTGTGGCTTTCAGCACCTGAGACCTTTCCTTATCTCTGTGTTGCTTCTCTATGTGGCCACATACTATATAATACACATAATATACTATCATTATTGTCACCATGTTATGAGAAGGGGGTCCATACTTTTCATTAGATTATCAAATGGGGTCTGTGACCCTCCTCCAAAAAGGTGAACAATTACATGAACTAAGTGAACATTTTAATCTAATTGTTATCACACAGGACTTTCTCTCTCATTAAGTTAATCTAATGAGAGATCTTGCTCCAAAATCAGATATAACAGTCGATCAAGTAGCGAGAGGAAATAGGGAATTAGGAGATGAAACAGGAGAAGAGGTGATTTGGCCAATCTGCACAACAAGTGGCTTTGTTTACACCTAATAGCAAACTATGGCTTTCTCCAAAATCTCTTGGAGAAAGCAAAACTGTATTTATATAGTAAATTGCATGATCTGAGTTTTTGGAGGTGCAATTTTCAATTTTAGGAGCAGAGGGGGTTTTTTAGGAGAAAGGATACTGGGCAGTTGGAAGAAGGTTTCATCCTGATTTAGAATAATGTGAATGCCCCTATGACTTGTGCATTCCCCTCATCACTATGTTCAGCTCTTAAATGTGATTTATCCTGGTTGTGGTTTATTGAAACAAGACAGTTTTGTAAACCATGTTTCAAAATAGGCTAATTTCAGTTAAATGTTGTTAGGATTACTTACAATTTGATCTGGTTCAGAAATCATGTTGGATTACTGCTGGTTAGAGAAGGAAGTGAAATTTTCAAATGTCTTTATACCCACAACAGAGGAGAGAGAACTGGGTGCCTCTGGTTCATTCACCTAATATTGAGCCATTGAGGCCAGTCTTGGTAAATAACGTGGGCCAGAGCTGATAAAACCACTACCATGCAGACCAATGATATAATGACTCCAAATCTGAATGAGTTATGGCAATAAAATCTTCTCTTCCTTCAAAGTTGGGGAGAATAGCAATAATGTATTTAAGTCTTTTAATTCCAGTCTCAAGTCAAGTCTTAAGTCCTTGAAGATACTTTCAAATCAAGTCTCAAGTCTGGGAGCCAACATTATACCTCAACCTATATTCCAGAATTTCTGGACAGAGTCAAATAAAGTCAGCTTTAAACATTTTTTTTTTAAAAAAATTAAGAGTCGCCTCTCCACATTTGCGATTTTGCCATCTACAGCTTCAGAAGTGGGGAATAGGAACCTTCTTAGTCCCTCTTCCCAAAGCTGAAGACTTTTGTGCCAATGGGCATAAAGGTGTCTGCAGCTTTGAAACTGGAGAATTGGATTCTTCTTACTTCCCATTTCTGAAGCTGGAGGATTTTTCAGAAGTAGAGAATAGGATCCTTCTTCCTCAAGCCCACTGCCTAACACACTTACTGTTTTCTGAGAAACATGCCCTATGCTTTGGGGACAAGTCTTGCCTTCTGCTCTTAGGAAAAGTTTTTGAAGGCTCCTCGAATATGCAGCAGGAACAGATTGCTGAGCAGACTTCAAGCCTGCCTCAAGCCCATTGCCTAACCCGTTTGCTGTTTCCCTCTGAGAAACCCACACTTTGGGCCTGAGACAGATTGTCATGTGACCAGTAGGCAAAAGAGAGATGGAAGTGTTGTTCAAAGTCGTAAGATTTCTGAATGAATATGTTAAGTTACTGAACCAAAGGCAGCAAGTCAGTCATTGAAAATATAGAAGTCTTGAGTCGAGTTGAGTCAAGTCAAGTCATTTATTGCCAAGTTGGGTCCAAGCTGAGTCACTGAAGTGACTTCAGTCCAACTTGAGTCCAAGTCAGTTGACTCAAGTCTACATCACTGAAATATAGTAATTAATGGGATAGATCCAAGATCTGTCTTCCATGACAGGAAGGGCCACACACCACAGCTGATCCGATTCAGCAGGTTGCCCTGGACCTCTATGGTGCAGTTTCTTGATTCTGGAGGGCTTTTTATGGGGAAGAGAAATCTGCTGCTAGCCCAGTTGTGCCTGCTTAAATCTGGATCCTGCCTTACAGTTCCTTCAGTCTAGTGATAGATAACCTGTGCCCCTCATCCTTATGTGCCTTTGGCCTGTTATCTAAAGATCTATACACAGCCAGTTCAGACTGCTGGTGAAAGCCATCTGCCCCTTCCAGAGCAGACCATTGATTAGGAAGAAGACCAAAAGATAAAGGAGGTGAAAGGGGGAGAGAGAGGAACCTGCTCCACATACCGTACATTTTCTCTACCTTCTTTCAGGCCCACCATTCCAACAGATTGCCCTCAAGAGAATGTGGCCCTTCACAAAAAGTTCCCTAGCTCTGCTTTACTCCATAGTGCTCACAGGTTATGGTGCTGCTAGAAACAGCATTTGTATTAATGGGTTCTCTAAAGTGTACTTTTTATGTTATTTTTAAATAACCAAAACTGAAATTTTTCATGCTGTAGGAACTCACTAAGCACATGGCGAGTATACGCGCAGAATTAATGGGAATGGAAATAGTATAATAAACTAAGGTTATAACAAACACACTAATGTCCTAAGGCGCATACACACATCTAAACCTGTTTATCTCAATTTTGAGATATGACCAACATATGTTAAGGAACATTCAGCTTGCAAAATTATGTTTGGCTGTTAAGGTCAGCTTTGACCAAAGGTAAGTGAGTTTCACTTTTGCAGATTTTATTTTTCACGGTGCCCACTTGTCTCCCAACATTGTCCCTCTCCCATTCCCTGGCCTTTTGCCCGGGTGCAGGGAGGGGGAAAGATCATCCCTTCCCTGTATTCCCTTGCTCATTGCCTACAAGGGCACACTGGCAGCAGCTGGCGGGAGCATGGAGGGTGGGCAATCACCTGTTTCCTTCACGCCTTTGGCCACCACTGGCGTGGGTGCTCTAGAAACCAGAATTCAAATTCCTGCTTGGCCACAGAAACCCACTGGGTGACCTTGTTCTTAACCTCAGAAGAAGACAGTGGCAACCCCCCCCCCGAACAAATCTTGCCAAGGAAACCCCATGCATAAGTGCACCTTAGGGTTGCCGTAAGTCAGAAACAATTTAAAGGCAACAACAAAATAGTCATTGATTTCAATGCATCTGTTCTATGTATGACTGAGTCTGAGTCCAGCCCAACTGGTGATAGAGGACAGGACAAATTCTCTGGAGAACCAAATGGTGCTGCAACAGAATGTTGCATTTAGTAAAGAGTTTGTCTAAAATGAGTCTTCATTCCTAAAGGGCTTCTGGAGGCAGGAGCCACATAGGAGATTCAGTGCTGCTAAATTTACAAATATATCATTAAAGACTGCTTTTGTTGTTAACAGAGAACAAGTCTTTCCTCTTTTACATGGTTGTAACAAGACATGAAATAATGAAAACATTAATTATGTTAATCTTACACCCACCAGCTGTACCTATGTGTACAAGTTACTGAGAAAATTGTGGAACCTGGATCTCACAATTTCTCCAGCATGTTCAACATTTGGTTAACATGCATCCATGCATCTTTTGAAGGTGAGATACTCTACTACTATTTGACTGCACACATTTATAACATCTAAATGAGAACATTTAGTTTTGTAACTGGCTTTAGCCATAAGAATTGGGAACTACTGTGTTTCTGTCCTCATAACTATTCATCTGCTATTGCCAAAGAATGAACCATTGCCCAGCCCTGACAATGAACTCAAATTACTCTCTTAACTCCAGTCCTAAAAGATTACGAGGAAACAAGTCAGTGGGAGTTTCTTCCATGTAATAATTTTGGATCAAGCAATAGTTGGCAAATGACCTTCATGTAGAGTGTTTCATCTAGAAAGGGCTTTAAACTGTCTGCAAGATTCTCATTCTCTTTTTTTTTTTTTTTGGAAATTAATAGCAGTAATTAAAGTTATATTCATAGAACAGTATATCTGAATTTCTAAAAGCTATAATTCTTTGATATGTGTGTCATACTGTTTCCAATACATTTGTTTCTGGCTTCTGTATTTTTGACTGACTTGCTTATCCAAATATGATTTTGATGACAACTGTTCAGAGTAACAGTATGATAGCAGCCTTCTTGATATTTATGTCAGCCATGTCAAATGACCTAATTTATATAGCACTTAGTGGTAAGTTAGCAATCTGTAAAGTATGATAATGTCTTGGCTCATATCAGATAAATGAATCACTGTATTTGAGCTGAAATACCAAAATCCTTACAATGAGGTTTGTGCCGGTGCAGTAAGCAGACTGACTAGTAGCAAGTGGCAACTAGGAGGGCTGAGCTCAGGAGTGGAATATAGTAATTCCATATTTCCTTAGACAATGAATAATATCAATGATAATTATAATATTAATAAGTTCTTGGCAGAAGGAGTTAATTGTGTTGGAGATTAATTTACAGAAGCAATAGGCTTACTAAAATTTATGCTATGTGGTCTTACTGTTAAGATAAAATGTGGTATGTATTAGCTTCCACAGAAGTTGTGTAACAGTTTTAGCTAGAATTCTAAATAAATTTCCATATTATTGAATGGATAGAAAGAAAAATGTATAGTAGTAATAGAAATCTCACTGTGTTGGATCCAGATTCAGTCATACACAGGTAGACCTACTGAAATTGATGAGGCTTAGATTCAGGTATTGTTACACTGCAACTCACAGTAGCCCCTAGCAATGCTGTTTAGGGCTACTGGGATTTTCAGTCTAACATCTGGAGGGCCACATGATTCCCTCCTCTGGGTCAGTAAGTTATAACTAATTTATGCCATTACTGTTGCAGAGTTTAGTGTAAGCATGAATGAATCTGGACCCAATCCAACATATTTCTGAAAACAGTGAATATCTGTTACTTCCAATTTAAACATCTATGTTTCAAAGGAGAAATATACTTTCTCCTCTGAATCAGTATATTTTGGTGAGATACCACTAGGAACATACTGACTATATTCCCTCTACAGTGAAAATGGGGTTTGATTTATGTTTCGCTTTGCAAAGCCTATCTTGCTCCTTCTGATAGTTATCAGAAACAACTCAGTTGTGATAGTGCACACATGTCTTCAGAAACTAATTTTCACAGGAATGAAAAATAGTGCTTGTGTGACAGGACACCTTTTTAAGAGGTACCTTGAATAATAGGTCCTAAATGTTGTTTTCGGACAAAGTTTTTCTGTTATCTTTTGTATTTATTCATCCACTAACACATTTGTCATTCTTTTCTAAAGTCAAGGAGCACTGTACATCTTTTGACACCTGTTGGACACTTGATCATGTATTTTTAGAAACCACACTTTTCTTCAGAATAACAGAGAAGTGAACAGGTGCTGTTTTACTGGACTCTTAACTGTACTGAGTTTTGTGGTGAATTATTATTTCTGGTGCATTTTGTTTAGCAAATCACCTTTGGAATTCTTTGTCTAAAGAAGTCCAGATTAAGGAAAAAATTAGAAATTGAGGGTGTGGTCCCACATATATGGGAATAAACTCTACTGAATACAATGGAACTTCCTTCTGAGTAAGCAGTCATAGAATTACATATTCTTTGAACTGAATGAACTGAGTTCAGTTTAACCAGGGATATATCTATACACTGTGCTGATATAACTGTATTGGTGGAAATACTGCATAGCTTTCACAATATCTTAATCTTTGTGTGTTTTATAGAATCATAGAATCATAGATATGTAGAGTTGGAAGAGACCCCAGGGGCCATCCAATCCAACCCCCTGCCATGCAGGAACACCCTCAAAGCACTCCCGACAGATGGCCATCCAGCCTCCGCTTAAAATCCTCCAAGGAAGGAGACTCCACTACACTCTGAGGCAGCAGATTCCACTGCTGGACAGCCCTGACTGTCAGGAAGTTCTTCCTGAGGTTCAGGTGGAATCTCCTTTCCTGCAACTTGAATCCATTGCTCCTTGTCCTGGTCTCTGGAGCAGCAGAAAACAAGCCCTCTCCTTCCTCTACGTGGCATCCCTTCAAATATTTAAACATGGCTATCATGTCCCCTCTTTACCTTCTCTTCTGCAGACTAAACATACCCAGCTCTTTAAGTCTATAGCTCTGCTACTTGTTGTTATTTTATATCACATCACAAAGACCAAGAAAGCTTCAGAGGAATAGATGAGCCTATTTTCTTCTTCCTTCTTAAATGGAAGTAGGAAAATTAAACTGTCAATGCACCTGACAGGCCTCAAGAAAAGGTGGCATCAGCCAAGTTTAGTTTAGGTGGCCATGGCCTTTGATTTATAGGAGATAGGCTTCTATTTGAAGGTCTGCCAGAGAACAGTCTTCTGTTTAAAAACTTCCTTTTTGGAACGGCTGCTGAACCCAACACGATTCAAAACAAAGGCACAGTTAAGAATGGAGAGCAAGGACTCAGAAGCTATGTATCAACTGTTAGACTCTCAACAGCACACTGAACAAATACATAAACCACCTGGTCATGTTCTTCCCTGTTGCAATGAGATGTATTGCAATTATATGTCAATTATTTGTAAATTTGCATCTAGACATATAAATTAGCATATGCAAATATGTTGATCCATTTCCACTTTCAAGTTACGAATTTCCTCCTTTTTCACAGGTTTTCTTTTTTGAAAACCATAATACATAAGTGGCAACTTTAGACCCTTTTCGCACGGCATTTGTCGTGCAAAAGAGCGCCTGGAGCGTTGTGCGATTGGGAGGGGCGATCTGCACGATGCACTCACGATCACATGATGCTCCAGGGGCCAGCAGGGGCCAATCGCACACCTTTTCATTTTCAGCTGGAAGCTGAAAACGGTGCGCAATCGCACACTGTTCCTGGGCCCCGCATGCACTTACCTGGCATGCGGAGCTCTGGAGCCACACCAGTTGTGCTTCCTGTCCCAACGCAGCCTGGGAAAGTCCCAGGCTGCACTGCAGAAGGAAGAGGCAGGGCTCTCACATGAGCAGGCAGCTCGTGTGAAGCTGAAGCAGCAGGGACGCGAGAGCTTCTTGCCGGAGGCCGCTTGCACAATCCCCGCATCCCAGCGCCGGAAAAAGGTAAGGTGCGGAAAGGGTCTTAAATATGAGGCTGTTGTGTTTGGGTTCATTGGTAACAAATTTTGCACAGTTACAACAAAAGAAATTGCTGTATCTGTTGTCTCCTCTTTTTAAAATTACCTTAAGAGGCTGTACTACAGCAAAGCTGTGTTAAAACACTGTGTTTCAACATTTGTTGTTAAGATTATAATCAACCCTGCAAAATAACAGATTGACTGAAGTAAGTTTTTGCCTTCTAAAAATGAGGAGTAAGCATCTCACAATAGTCAGCTATTTCCAATACAATTTTCTATACTTTCCTAAATATACATTTCAATCAAGAAAGGGCTGTAACTGGGGAAAGTAAGCAGCAGATGTTACAAATGAGTTTTCTGTCATTGAATTCATTTCCAGCCAGGCAGAAAACTGGCACCACACCTACTCCCTGTGAGATAGGGGTTGCATATTCAGTTTGTCAGTAAAGAGCTGTGTCAGAGCTTTGTGAAGAGAAAGAAAATGAAGAAAGGAAGGAAGGGATCTTCCTTAAGACCTGAGGAAGGAGGAGATATGTTCAGGCGCTTTGACAATACCCAAGTGTAGCACTGTGATTCCACTTTCAATGCCTTTGCAATAGCCTATGGAATTTGCAGTTTGGTGGCACTAGATCTCTCTGGCAGAAAATTTTAAATGCCTTTCCCTACAAATGATGCTATAGAATGGAATCATGACAGTTAAAGTGGAATCCTAGGGCTACAGTTGTGTAGAGTGAAAGGACCCTGGTTCTTTGTGAGAAATGAAATTTGTCTTCAGCTCTACAAGTTTTCTGCATTTGTTGATCTTGCCTCTGGGAAGGTATGCACACCTGGCAGGCAAGGACACCCTTTTTTTACCACTGTTGCCAATGTGCCACCAGATGAAAGCAAGAAAGAACTATCTCTCCAGCTGAAACAGATCAGAAGAGGGAATATAGAACCAATGACATTATATGCTTCACAGCACAACTGAGTATGGTTAGACACATTCATGGAGGTTAGGACCATCAATGTCTGTATGTGACCTACAGTATCAAAGATATGATTCTTCTGTATATCCATTGCTGGGGGCACAATACAGAAACTAAAGTTACTTCCAAGTCCTGATACCAGGCTTCTCATAAGGAACTGATTAGCTACTGTGTGAACAGACCGTTGGACTGGATAGGCCTTTGATCTGATCCAGCATGACATTTCTTATGTTTGTATAAACAGGAACTTGTGACCATGACCTACAAAACAATAACAATACAACCATAGTGAATGAATAGGATTTGCCACAATCTGTAAGCTTCTTCCCACTTCCTAGCCCTCTTTATAATATATCAAGTCACAGGAGGAAAGGATGGCATTATCTTTCCTGGCATGCTGCCAGTACTACGTATCTTCTAAGGCTAGGTGTGTATTAGGTTTATTTGCGTTATAATGACAGATAGCATACAGTTGAAAATTTTGCTGTGGTTCTAAAAAATTATTTTAGAAATTCTTTGCCTCCCCTTCTAAATTGCCATGCTCTGACCTTCAGTATAACTTGTATGATGGTGCAACCTGAATATGTATTGTCTGGAGCAAATCTCATGAGACTTTTAAAAAATTTGTATGAATATTTAATACAGACATACTTGAACAAAATGAATTTTCTATGTAGAACAGGAGAAGCTACATTGCAGCTCTTCTTTCTAGCTCTACAACTTTTAGAGGGAATAATATTGTATTACAGAAGACTTGCAAGATTTTTCTCTTTATTTCTGATCTTACACACATAACAAGGACCTCTGCCATGAGCTTTGAAATGTGTTATTAAATTTCCCAATTCAATCAGCTAATCAAATAGATTTTAAATTGGGCTGCCAGCTAGATACATGGCATATGGTGCTAAGCTCACCAATAGCAAAATTTTCTCCTTTCTGCCTGCTGGGTGCTGAAGAAAATGAATGAGTTGGGGAGATAATACTTTATAGAGTTTCCTAGCTATCATACGATAATTGGATTCACCATGTGAGAAGGGATTGCAAATGGTTCCCAGTTAGTCACTGTTGTCTCAATGCATTGTGCTCTGACATAGCAGTTGCTAAACAGCTATGGTTTCAAACTAACATGCTTCTGAAAGTGTATAAGGGCCAAGATCCAGCTGGGTACTCATGCTGATGAAAGACATCCTGTCAGAAAACTGAAGGGGAGGTGATTTCCCTACCCACTCCAGAGCCACATGGAGATGTTATTCTTTATTCCTGCTTCTTCTGCTCTCCACAACACCCAACATTCAACTATGGAAGATGTCTCAGCCCTCCTGAGCAGATATTAAAGGCATGCAGGTGGCGGGTAATCAGCTTTTCCAGTACCAAGTTGGATCCTAGCCAGTGCAGTCACATGGACAGACACCCAAGATATGCATGTACTTCCTGGCATGAAGCTGTTCTGTTTTCAGTATGAAATGAACTTTAGTTGAATATCACCTCCACAGGTACTGTTCTGGGTCCATTCACTCATCCTCACCAAAAGCATTGGCTTGGTGACTTTTGAGAGTTAAGCAAAATATGAATTTTCAGGTGGACTATTTTACTTTTATAAGGTAACTGAAGATTTTCCCCTTCTGTCCATCCTTACTTCCTTCAGTGGTAAGCTTTGCCACTGCTGCCAATGCTAGTTCAAAGGAGCATTTTTGGAGCAGAAATATATCTCCTCCCTGTTGGACACCTCATAAGGGTAACTCAACATACACACACACACACACACACACGGGCCATTTCTGCATTATACTGTTATAGTGCTATTATTCCATGTTTATCATCCTATGGCATCCTGGGGTTTGCATTTTAGGGAGAGGCCTTTAGAATTCTCAGCCAGAGAGATCTTGGGCCGCAGTAAACTACAAAGCCCAGAATTCCACAGGAAGTAGAAAGTGGAATAATATCACAATATCAGTGTAGGGTAGAAATGGCCAGAGAGAAAAGGAGAATTTTTGCACCAGAAATGTAATTGTCTTCTTCTGGCATTTGTTCCCTCACCTGCCCCAAAATATTTAAATAATTTAATCTAGAATTTGGAAATGCCATACATGTAGTAGTTAAAACTGGTTCTCTGATCCGACGCCTCCTTAATTTCCTGCCTCTGGTCTAGATTCTACTAGATGCTTTCTGCTAAAAGGAAACAGGTGTGGAATGATTACACAAGGCTGGAAGATGGACTATGCTGGAGCTGAAGATAAAAGTCGCATTTAGATATATTGGGAAATTGTTGTTTCTTGTTTTGTGAAAAAGCCTCTCTTGGGCATACGTAATTCACATCCCCCACCACACCACCACTGAAGGGAAATAAACCATCTCTGCTTCTGCTTTAAACTATGAAAACTTCCCTATAATGTCTGAATTCAGGGAACTGTTGCTCTGATTAGTCAGAATAGAATGAAACCAACGTCTGTGAGCCTGGCTTTATTCAATAATAAAGTTTTCCAAGTTCAAACATGACAAAGAACTGGGGTTGGTTCCAAAGACAAAACCAGATCTTCTCTAGAGTACAGAAAGAGAGGAGGATGAGAACACAATCTGAGATTGTTTAACAGAAGTTATGGTTTCCCATTCCTCTTGAATCAAGGCAAAGAAACCTTCATTCCAGGTAAGTCCAGATAGAAACCGAACCTTTATTTGTTCTCTGAAAGTGGAAAATATACAAAAAAAATCAGACAGTTGCAGCCCAAAACCTGCATATCATGGAGAAATTTTCCCATTTGTACTGCCAACAAGTGTTGGAAAAAATAACACAGGCCCAAGCCAACTTTGCATGCTTCAGATATACTCAGTGGGCATAGCCAAACAGCTGAAAATCTAGTGTTAGAAAATCATGGGAAAACAATATTTAAAAGCTGATTGCCAGGTGGGAAGCAAAAATGAGATCAGTGAATCAGCTAGGTATATAAGACTTGGTGAGTCTCCATTATGAAATTGATTTTATCATTGTTGTATACAATTTATGTGGTAATATTTTATTTACTCTTACAAAAACTTACACCCCACCTCTAGTGTTTACACACCACTTGAAATGTGACAATATGGGGGGCAGGGAGGAGAAAAACAGTTTCTAGTCATTTTTTTTTTTTTGACAAAACTCATTTTTTTAAAAAATGAAAATTTTCTTTTAGTGTGATTAAAAAATGTTTAAGCCAAGGTATTTATATATGCATTTTTCCCACCCTCTCACACGCTCACACCAGTGGGCACAAACATCATAGTGGTCAGTGGCACATTAGAAAAACATGCCAATCACCACATCAGATAACCTAGTAAGCACTGAAGTACTTTTTTTTTTTTTTTTAATGTGGATGCTTTATGCCTGTTTGACATTGCTCTGTTTTATTAATGTTCATGGTTTCTTCTGTTCTTAGTGGGGTTTGTTTTGTTTGATTCTGAAAAGATTTTCCAAAGAAAAGCAGATAGATTTCTTATAGTTCAGGTTTTGTTTACAGTTCAGGTCTTACAGTTTCATTTGTATAGAAATGTTTCGAAATACATGCTATTTGTAAGTTGTTCGCCGCCTCGATCCATATGGAGAGGCGGGATATAAATAAATAATTAAATAAAAAAATGTAAGAAAAAATAAAATTTAAAACAATAAGTGCCATTGTAATTATTTTCTGCATAAACTGTACTTTTAACATTCAAAACATGATAGTGTCATGCCAAACAAAGTTGGACTTAGCAAAGTTTATATTCCTAAAGCAACAAAATGACTTTCAATCTCTCTGTGTGCCAGTACCTTCATGTTGCCTGTTGACTTATGGTTATCTCATGAATTTCATAAGGTTTTTTTTAAAGCAAGGAATACTCAAAGGTGGTTTTGCCAGTTACTCCCTCTGAAATATTGCCTATAGCACCTTATGTTTGCTGGTGGTCTCCCATTCAAGTACAGACCAGGGTTGACCCTGCTTAGCTTCCAAGATCAGATGGTGCCTTTGGGATATTTAGGCAGGCCAGTCTGTAAAGGGCTCTGATATAGGGTTCCCTTCCCTTTTTTCTTAAAAAAAAAAAAAAAGACTGGAAAAAGTCCACTTCCACCCCATGACTACAAAATTTTGGGGAATTTACCTCTCTGTACAGCTCTTGAATATTTACTAGATTTAAAATATAATAATAACAACAATAAAATTCAGTACTATTACAGAATGTTATAATAAAATAGATTAATACTGCAAATAGAAAATACTCATGAAAGGAACACCTGCCTGAACAAGAAGGTCTTCATCATACAACAAAAGGAATCAAAGAGAGTACCCAGCCTAGTGTCTTCGGGCAAGGAATTATAGAGTAAATATACAAAAAATATGTTAAAAATTGAAGAAGAATATATAGATTTTCAGTTTTTCAGATTAGACCATCCATTGTGTTCAAAAGCTGTGGTTCCATCTTGCCTCTTAACAATATCCATTTTCTTACCAGATTTAATTAATCCACCAAATTTTCTTTAGTGGGCTCAGTTTCTTGTGTCTTTAAATTGCGACATATTGCTAAAGTATTTTATAAAGAACTTGACTCAAAATAAAGGATGGAATTAGTTGTCTTGCTAAGGATTGTATCTTTAATAACGCCCTTGAGGAGTTATGCAGACTTTATAGCTGTAACTAGTGAGTTTTCTTTAGAACAAGTTTGTGTCAATCTTTTCTTATAATTTTGGAACTATAGCAGAATGAAGTATGTGTATACCGTTCTTCTGTTGTTCAAATTATCATATTTTCTTTTTTGAAATTTGTTTTACAATCTCTATTCTTGAAGCTTTGTGAACATCTATTATTTTGTATCAGTATTGTACACCTACTTCTCATTCTCAAGAGTGTCTTTAGTCAGTCTCTAATCAAGGAAGATTAGCTAGCTGTCAATAGAGTACTTAGATCAGTCAACAAAGTGACTACTCTAACATACTTATTGAGAACTAATTGCTAGGCTGAGTTTCAGCATGGATTACCGTCCTGAAAACTGGTGTGGGAGTAAATAAAACATGGCGTTGGAATTTACCAGCATTAAGTTGAACTTCCAGCTAGAGAATGATTCATTAATTTCAAAAAGGAAACAAGTAATTACATAGCAAGAAAGAAAAGTAAGACAAGAGTAGTGTGATCACTTTACTATGACCAATACAGCAATGGTGCTAAAATGATATTCTGTGACAGCTGATCCATATTTGTAAGTAGTGATACCATAGACCATATCCATTTTGAATCTCAGCTTCCTTTGAAAGCTATCATAAATGCGTGTGAAGAAGTGATGTGTAGCCATCAAAATATGATGACCAAGCTCCGTGTTGTAAAAACAACTAAATGTTATGAGCTAACCTATGTGAGTGCCAGGCAGAAACCTTAATCAGCAGCATGCCCATGGTAGTGTGGGCAGTAAGTCTTGGATTCCAATATGTTGTTCTGTTCTGTATATAAAGTCCATCCAAGTAGATAAGGAATCATCTGATCTTGGAAATGAATGTCCTTTTCTGTAACAGTAGGTATCCTCTGCTTCTCTAAGGTCATTTACACACTACATTGTTATAGTGCTATTATTCCACTTTCAAAATCCTGTGGAATTCTGGGGTTTGTAGTTTATTGAAGCCCAAGAGCTCCCTGGGTGTGAATTCTAAATGTCCCTCCCTAAACTGCAAACCCCAGGATTCCATAGCATGTTGAAAGCGGAATAATAGCACTATAACAGTATATGTGGAAATGGCCTAGATGTCTGGGTACACTGTTTTAGAATAAGTGGGGACAAAACAGACAACAATTTACACATTCTAATGAACACAAGAATTAATTATGACTTTGCTTACTGTCCATGGATTCTTAACTCCTCAGGGAGTTTCAAGAAACACTACTTCCTCACATTTCTAAACCTTATTTCCCATATTTCCAAAGCCCATCATGTATTCCATAAAGCCTTGCCATCTTTAAATATGGTTGGAGACAAGCAGGAAGCTCTGGATACAAATATACCAGAAAGTGAGTGAGGCGTCTGAAATACCCTCAAGATATGGAAAATGGCAGGACCTTCTGGAACATGAACTCAGAGCCTTCCTGTTATGTGTGTGGCTGCTTCAAAAAATATAGCATTTGCCTAAGCAGTTTAGTAGCCTCATACCTCGGATTAACCCTGCATAAACGGCATGCCTTCCATATTCTGGATGGGAAGGATTATAAAAGGTTTTCCTGATCTACTCAAGCCTTGTTGTACTACCTAGATCTTAAATGACCTTTGGCATTACCCTTTAATCCATCGGCGCTGGTTTGCATCTTGGTCCTTGTTTGCCCTTCAGGACATGTTACAACTAGTTACTCGCGTGGCCCCTGGGCCATTTCCGCACTAGCCTGTTATAGCGCAATGATTCCACTTTCAACATCCTCTGGAATCCTGGGGATTGCAGATTGCCCTTACATTTGTTACCTAGGCACATTCTAGCCAACTTGCTGAGGTAGCATACTCTGATCTCCTTTTCAAAAACCCTGTGCCTGTTGCTGGCCCCTCCCAAAACTGCAAACCCCAGGATTCCAGAGGATGTTGAAAGTGGAATCATCGCGCTATAACAGGCTAGTGCGGAAATGGCCCTGGCTCACCACGTACTGCTGCACAAGCCATACACAACCCAGTCCCAAGCAGCATCATTACTGCCTACGTTTGTTGGTTGCTTTTAATGATTCTGATCTAATGTCTGTTAAATCTTTATTACTGTCTGATACCAAAGAAGTAATTGACCCTGAATTTCCCTTTAAATAAGCCCTAAGCAAGTTGCCTTATCTATAAACAGACATAAATCTACTGTACTTCCCCAGTCCCTAAGGTTTCCTCAATAGCTATATCTACTGTGCAAGCTCTTTCCTGTGTCTGGATTTCCCAGTAAAAAGCAAAACTCCAAAAATTGTTGTGGGTCCTTATATGTATTCTTCTTATACGCCGCCTTCTTTTGGGTATTGGAACAACAGTGCCTTCTCTTTCAGAAGTCTGCAGAAGCGGCAGATGTCACTGAAAGCCATGTCATTTGGACTGTTGTGGTCCAAACAGTAAAGTTTGCCCTTACATTTGTTACCTAGAAACATTCTAGCCAACTTGCTGAGGTAGCATACTCTGACCTCCATTTCAAAAACCCTGTGCCTGTTGCTGAAAGGCCAGCAAGTATCCCCAGCAAAGGAGGAAAAAACTGAGTTTGACTTATTCTTCCAGTTATTCAGACTGTGGATTAGAAGGTTCTCTTCTTCAAACAGTACTTCACCCATCATTGCCAATTCATGTATTCATATGCTGCAACTTCCTAGTCTCTCACTCCAGTAGATATCTCCCAGCTGAGTGTCTTCAAAGAAGTTAAGTATATAGTTAGGAACAGGGATAGTCATTTTTTTTTATTTCTTGTTTTATTTATGGGACTCCTTTATCCCTTCTCCCAACACACAAACACACACATTGAGAGAGAAATGAATAAATATCTATGGAAAGTTCTAAATGCTGTAGCTATTATGGAACATTTATTCTGTTGCCCTTTTCGCAGCGCCGGCACTTGCGCGACGGAGGAGGGCGGCTCACGTGAGAACCCTCTCCCGAAACACCACTGCTTCCCCCCACCAGAGTCTTCTTGCGCAACGGGCGCTCTTCAGCCACGCCCCCAGCTTCCGCAGCGCCCCCTGGGAGCTGTAGGCACTGTGGAGGGCGGAAGCAGGGAGGAAGCGCGACAGGCCCGCCTGTGACGGCGCTCTGCACTCTGGTAAGTGCGGGATGCCGCCGGGAGCCTTGTGTGAGCGCCGTTTATTTTCGCTTCAAGCCGAAAATAAAAAAATCCGCGCTCGCAGTGCTTCAGCCCCGTGAGCTCCGCGGAAGTGGGAGTGCGTCGTGCAGAGCGACGCTTCCACTCCCGCGAGGCTCATGGGGCTATTTCGTGAGAGAAAGCCCGTGCGAAAAGGGCCTGTGTGTTCTGGTGACTTGTGTACTGAGGAGGCGAGTAGGATGCTCACCAAAATGCCGCCTCCCACTTTGTTCATGGTCAGCCATGTTGGGGGTGGGCATTGTGGAGTGGGCATGGAAATATAAATAAAATACAAAAACAGCTATAAGGTCAGATTTCTGCATGAATGTTCCATACTCTGAATTTATCTTGTGAAAAATATTTTTAGCCTGAAACAAACATCTTTACTTGAGAGTGAACTTGCACTGTTTTCAGCAGGTCTGACAGCCTTGCAAATATTTATTCCTATGTGTCACATACAGGACTTCTGAAACTTTGAAATTATTTTATTAAATTGCAAAAAAAAAAAAAGAAAGAAATAAAAGAAAAAAACTCTTCACTTGAAAAGACTCTACTTGTTTCAGTAGAATTTCTATAACCACCAGTTCCTATGCACGCTTACAAATACAAATGTTCATATTGAACTGAAGCTTACTCCCAAGTAGGTATGCGTAAGCTGGCAGCCTAAGTTTGTGATCTGAATTCATTTGTACTCTGAGCCTCCTTTCTAGAATTTGAGTAAGTGCTACTAAAAATGCGTAGGAACATTGTTTTGCCATTACTGTCAACTTACACTTACGGATATATTGACTTAACATTTACTTTTGTTCAAGTGGGGCATATTGTTTTCTTTTGCTCTCTCCTTGCCAACTCTGGGAGAGATACAGAAGAAAAATACACAAACATATGAGGCAATACACATATAAAACAAGTTCTTCAGCAAAAGTTCATTTGGTGCAGTCTGAGCCTGTTAGGAGTTAAATGAATTACCCTTATCAAGTCTCTTGCTTTCTCAAGGACAGTCCAAAAAATGCACATACACCTCTTCTAGGAGACCTGATGAATGAATGATAAAACCTTGCTCACTTGCCTTTGCATCTTCCTTTATTGAGTAACAATTTCTAGAGTCTGAACTTGAGGTTTGTGTTGACAAGAGAACTCCAGTTGAGCAGATTTTGAATACTGGGCTTTCAAATGTTGCCATCATTACTATGTCCACCATGTATTGCATGAGTGATTGGTTTAATCAAGCTCTGATTTACATTTCAGAATGATGAACATTTTTGGATGGTTAGCATAGCTTTGATCAGCAATTTTTTTAAAAAAAAAAGTTCTTTGGCCTGTGGTTGGAATACATGGAAAGCTTCAATCATTTGCAAGCTTGCAGTGATTATTTTGAAACTTGTGCTGAGGAAACTTATTTCTCTCAAGCTAAATCAAGCAAAGCTGATGAGCCAGTTTTGTGAATCAACTGCACCAGCACAAGCCAACATAATTACATCAAGATGGGCCATGCGCTGTAATTACTCAACAATGGACTTAAGTATGAAGATTTGCATTTCTTTGTTTGTTCATTACATTTTATTCATTTTAATGGAATTCTACAGAACTCTCCTATAACCTAAATAAAAGCCCATAGTCAAAGGATATCACATTTCTGGAATGTGCCTTTGTAAAGTTTAGCTTAAGCATGGCCAAAAAATTTCTCTGTTTTGGCTGTGTCCCGGAGGTGTGCATGTGCCAGACCTGCGTGCAAAGAATTCATTTCTTGTAGATTTCTTTTCCTGGAGAAGTCAACAATGGAACCCCTATACTATGTGTTACATCTCATTTCTTTAAGAAATTAGTGGACAGGTACACACACAAAATAGTGTCCATATGCTTTTTCTTAGTAGCATGACTGCAGTCTATATCTGCAACTGTAAACATACTGGAGACATGGGAACATAGGAAGCTGCCTTATACTGAGTCAAACCATTGGTTATTCAAGCCAGTATTGTTTTCACTGTCTGGCAGTGGTTTTCCAAGATTTGAAAGCAGAAGTTTTCTCACCCCATCTGGAAATGCCCAGGATTGGTCATGGGATCTTCTCCATGAAGAGCATATGCTCCGCCACTGAGCCACAGCCTCTCTCTTAATGAATGTTCAACTTTTTATAGCTTTGTGGTAATTGCTTCTAGTATGAAAACTCTGTAACTTCTTTTAATTTGTGCAGGAAAGCTTATCACTTCTCACTTTATAAAATTAAAGGTAAAAGAACAAAAGCAATTATGGAATTGGTGGCCTTTGGCTTAAAAGCTGTTCTTCTTAACCTCAATTATGTTGAGGACTAGTTTTGTTACAGAGTAGATAAAAGGAGCCCTGGATATGCACAGATGTACTATCTTGATTGCAGAATCCTGGTTCCAAAAATGTCTCTGGAGTAGACCTTAGTGATGCTAGGCTGAGACTAAAGTTTATGGATAGATATGCAGATGTACTGGCATGAACAATGAGAGTACTGAATGGAAGTAAACAGCTGATAGAACTTGTCTGTGTTAAGAAATTATAGGCAGGATACTGCTGAACTCTTGACATATTTTGTGCAGGCCTGCAATAGGGTTGTTTTGCCTTCTGAAACTTAATCGGTGAAATTAGGTAGTATTGTTCTGAAAGACATAATCCTTCTGTGTCCTTGCTTTGCTCTCATTTAGAACAAATAAGACATGATAGCCCGATTTCATGTTCTTTCTATCTTTTTTGAGGCAAGCACATGGACAACACTATATTTTCATGTGCTGAAGGAAAACACAAACAGGAAGTTGACTAGTGCAGATATCCTTCAGGCAAATGTTGCACTGGGAAAATTAACGTTGCTAGTGGTATTACTGTTTTATATTAAGGATGTTGAGATGAAACAATCAAGGGTATGTTTGAAATGGCATTCTTTTCCTTGTAAAAGGGTAATAATTACTTCTGCCTTTGGTTCGTAATCCCATTCAAAATTCTGACAGAGTTCTGTTGACATTAACAAATAATCAATAGACCTCTTTTTCTCTTTCAAATCAATGTGTCTTTCTTCTCAGAATAATGAAGGTGTCATGGCTGTTGTAAAATTGTGTCTTGCTATGAGTTTCTACTGCTGAGTGAAAAAAAATTATTTTTACTATTTGGGTTTTGATCTAATGTTAGACATTTTAGGGCCCTCTAGGGTGGAAAAATCACTACTGTTTTTTGGCAGAAAATCTTTTTAAAAAGACAGCTTGTTACATGACATTTGTGGGCAAAGAAGACATTGCAATAAGAACAGATGATGCAGTACACATTGACAGGCTTTGAGGTTTGTTTACCTCAGACACTTCTAAATAGTATCCGCTGTACCATACTAGAGCTGGTCAAGTCTTCATGAAGATGAATTGCCCAAGAATCATGGCCTCTTAAAGTTCTTGATGAATGCTGATTGCATGTTAAGCCTTCTTAACCAAACACAGTGGTCTGAATTACCAGATTTGTTCCAGCTATTGTTGTTGTGTGCCTTCAGGTCACTTCCATGTTATCGTGACCCTAAGGCAAACCTATCATGGGGTTTTCTTGTCAAGATTTGTTCAGAGGGGGTTTGCCTTTGGCTTCCTCTGAGGCTGTGAGAATGCGACCTGCCCGAGATTACCTTTTGGGTTTCTGTGGCCAAATAGATTCAAACTCTAGTCTCCAGGGTTGTAGTCCAGTGCTCAAACCGCTTCCTCATGCTAGAGTGGACCAAATGAATCAGTGAGATTTATGTATGAGTTAACTCACCATTCAACAATTTATTTAATGGGTCTGTGGTAGTTGGGATAGCCAATAGGATTCAGGCCATTAGCTCTACTATTTATGCCTACTGATTATAATAGTCAGTTGGATTATCCTTTCAGTCTACAGAGCTTAGGAGAGCTACATTTTGGAGTGCAACTCCCGGACTTACTTAGCCAACATGGTCATTGTCTACTCTGGCTGGGGGCTTCTGGGAGTTGTAGTCTTGTTAGTAACTTTTCCTGCACTTCTAATCAAGGAACAATCAAGGGAAAATTTCCATTATGGTTTTCCATTCTTTTAGGTGGGACAGTATATGATCCAGCATATGCTGATCATCTTTCTTACATCCTTGTTACACAAAGCATGCAGGGTACAAAGTGTATCTGATCTTATCTTGGAATAAAGATCATTCCACACAGACAACAGTCTTAAACTGTCTGACATCTTTTGGTTCTTTGTGTATAATGATGCAAGCTGTTAATGCATTAGAGTATCCTTTTGACTCAAGAGAGTTTTTTGTGGTATCTTAGTAACCTGTACTTACCACTGGATCATATCACAACAGAACTGATATGCAGCTTCTGCAGATGAGAGTAAAAAGGGGCTTTAAAGAACATTTAAAGAAATAATATTTATTTATTTATTTAAGTGTTTATATATTGCCTCTTACAGCCCTGAAGTGCTGCTGAACAGGTAAAAACATTTAAAACAATGCAAGGATAAAAACTTTAAAAAGCAAATTAAAATGTTTTTAAGAACTTTTTATAAAAAACTTTTTAAAAGTTCTTTAAAATATTTTTAAAATAAACAAAACAGAGTGGTTTCATGTACTAAGGGCAATACATAACACCATTTTAGCTGCCCACCACAATTTGGGGCTCTCCACCATCCTGAGAATTCAGCAGCTTACTGATTTCATTGTGGTAACAGTATTACTAATATAGTTTAGCAACTATAGTTTAGCAATACATAACCAACTTTCAGGTTCGTCTTATGCTTTTGCTTTAAGTATAACAGTTTATTATTAAATCTAAACCTGCATAAACTATGATGGGTCTTCAAAATTGTTTACACCACAAACTGTCAGGAAACAACCCACTCATCATGATTTATATATATGTCGTGTTTCTTTAAAGTTTAGAATAACCAAGTTACTCTTTGTATACATTGTAAACCTAATAAACTGTGACTATTTGAAAATAGAAATGAAATTATCTGTATGGGCTGCACTGAGAGAGAGAACAAGCCTGTGAGTCTTATACAGAAAACAGTGAACCATAGTTGAGTGCTGCATCTAAACCACATCATGAGGTTTATGAGGAGACAACTATGAGAAGACATCTGAGAGAGGGTGCCAGCTAACAGATCTAAGGGAGTTTGTCCTGGTGACTTCTCCAGACTCTTGACATTTTTGACTCAATGAGTTAATTCTGGTAACTGCTTCTGCAGAAGTGGCACATTTACTTGTTAGCAAATTCCATATAGTTCTTCGGTATAAGAAATTTCTAAAAAGATCTAAGAATTCTAGATTCAAAGTTATATCATGATGACAATAGAAGGAAACAACACTTGGAACTTTATGAGGGGCAGAATAAAGTATGTGCTAAAGATGATAAGAGTTAGAAATCAAAAGCTTTCAAGTCACATCTTCCCTTTAAGGTAGGAACTTCAGTCACTCTGTTACCCTGAGAATTTGGGGGGGTCCCGCGAGGGGGGTCCAGCCTTGCCAATTAAAATACCAAATGTGGGGAAATTAGAACTCAGAGCACTGTTTAGCTAGCAAGAGGCAGGGTAACGTTGCGAGATCTTTTACCCAATGTCTACGGCTTCAGGTCAGAGAGCAAGCCAACGAGGTTTAAATAAACAAATAGAAGTTTTATTAAACAGAAACAGCAAAACCAACACGCGCCCAGTAACTCCTAATTTATAGAATGGGAAATAGACACAGAAGGAAAGCCGGTGATACACCACCTGGTCGCGTTCTCCTGAAGATACGGGAGCAGAAGAAGATGGGCTCAGCATATTTGCTGAGGGGAACTCCTGAACAAACCGGCAGCAGGATGGGATGGATGTTCAAGGGGAACCATCAAGGTCTCAAAATGAGGACCTTATATAGGGTGGAACACGCCTGTCGGCTATGGCAAACCAGATAGGAACAAAGAAGTTTTGGAGCTAGACAAAGGATTTGGTGAAGTCATCATTAGCATGATGGGATTTGCATTGCAAGACAATGGAGTGGCCGGTAGGTTGATGGCCCTCTAAAAGGTATCCGCTATTGTGGGGTGTGGGTATGGAAGTTCCCTAAAGCTACGTGAGGCTTGGGAATTGCTGGCTTGAATGGAGAATGGAATGTAAGCTATTAATCAGCCGCAGCCAGTACGTGCCTTTATGGAAAACAACCCGAACACATGCAGCAGGGCGACGGAGAGGGGTCTAGCAAAGGCCGAATTAAATGATATCAAAGCGATATCTGGGGGCCCTCATCTGGGGTATCATAGCCGGCATAACAACTGTTTGAAAAGTGAGGTATAGACATTGAAGCAAATGCAGTTCACAGATCTGGAGCCAGTGGTGTCACTGATAAATAGGTGGCGTATGGCCACTTTTCCCCCCATTTTTTTAAACACTGTATTTTATTCAGAACTTTTCATCAGCTTCTGATGAAATAGACTTAAGTCTACAAAAGCTTGTTCTACCAACTTGTTTCTCTCAGTCTCAAAGGTGCTGCAAAATCACTTTGCATAATGATTCAGACTAACACTGCTATGTCTTTGAATTCAGTTCTTCTGGTTCTATTATAAAAACAGAGACTAAAAACAGCAGGAGAAAGAAATGTGAATGTGCAGTTTCAGATCATTCATAGTCAGATAAAATACAAAGGGAGCCAGTATGGTATAGTGATTTGAGCATTGGACTACGACCCTGGAGAGCAGGGTTCGTTTCCCAATTGGCCATGAAAACCCAGTGGGTGCATCACACACTTTCAGCTCCAGAAAACCCCAGGATTGGTTTGCCTTAGAGTTGCCATAAGTCATAAATGATTTGAAGGCACACAATAACAACACAATGTACAAACAACAAGGCCTTTCCAGCCCTATAGTTAATATAAACTTCTAGCTGTGAAAGGAATTACTTTAGCTGCATAAATTCAGATCATATTTTTAAAGTTAAAATCTGGTCTGCTTACACTTATCTTGGTAATTGCAAATGATTACGGTAAAGGCAAGTTCTCCTTGGATGGTGATGTGACCATTTATACAGATTACATCCAGCAAACTGTTTATCTTCAACACAATGGGAGGTAAAGTTCCTACGTTTTTTTATGAACAGCCTAGCAAAATTTCTAGGGGAAGAGATTGAAGTTCAGCAGCAAAGCACATGCTCTGCTTCTATGAGGCCACTAGTCAGATTTGCAATACACCAGTTAGAAGTTTCTGGTTAAGGGAATGAAGTGCCATATAGACCCCTAGACAAGATGGCATGATTGTCCCCTTGCCATTCTGTAAATGTTCCTGTGGTTCTGGTTGCCACTTACACTCACCTTAAAAGGCAAAGAAAGATCTCATAGCTTTGCATCAAATGTATGCATGTACATACATGCATATATAACACATAGGTTTATTTCACCATGTTTTGGGTTGCCCTGGGCTGTTTTAAGCTCAGGAGAACCCTTCTTCCAGAAAAAAAAATGACCAGAAGGTAACTCTCAGTTTTGGAAAAATTTCCCTCCATAGTCTAAACCTGCCCAGAAGGGATCATGGCAGAATCACCCCTGACACCCCTTAGAGCATATGGGAGTATTTTGAGTAAATTATTTTTTAAAAAAGTTAAAATTGAGTGCAGAAGTCCTTTGGGGTGCAAAAGCAGCCTGGGAGCTATGTGTGGCCTGAATCTTCTCATCCTTCATGTATGCAGATTCAGAGCTATAATTACTTCACAAAAGTTTGGGGCTCAGATCCCTTGAGAAAGTGGCAAAACCACAAACAGCTCTCCACTCCATGCTCCTCTTTCCATTAGCTTCTGGGGCTCCCTCCATTCTTTTGCCTTTTTTAAAAATTATTTATTTGTATCCCGCCTCTCCATATGGATCGAGGCGGCGAACAACTTACAAATAGCATGTATTTCTATACATGCCCCCAACAAGCTGGGTACTCATTTTACCAACCTGCGGAAGGATGGAAGGCTGAGTCAACCTGGAGCCCGGCAGGATCGAACTCCAGGGAGGAGGCACGCACAAGTTCTCCTCCTCCATTCTCTTGCTTTTTGCCCACACATACCTGCACACATGCCTCCTCCGCCCATTCCCTTGCCTTTTGCCCTGGCATGGAGAAGGAAGGCACATGCACAGGGAGAAAAGCCAAGGAAGTAGGAGGAAAAGGAGGAAGGCATGTATGTACTTCACATATAATCAAATTCATGATTATGGAGGGAGGACTGTAATGGAAATAGAGGTTCGGTACTTTTCATCATAGGGAGTTGTGTGCTTGTTACTCAGCTTCCAAGTTGCTTGTTAAGTGCTGCTATAGGGCCCTTGCTCTATCTTCTGATGGATTGTAGTATTTAAATCAGGCCTGGATTTAGACATCATTCAAATAAAAATTTCCTTCAATTGAAGACTTCTTGTTTGCCTTCAAGTTGTTTCTGACTTATGGTGACCCTAAGGCAAATTTATCATAGGGTTTTCTTGGCAGAATTTGTTCAGAGGGAGTTTGCCTTTGCCTTCCTCTGAGGCTATGAGAATGTGACTTGCCCGAGGTTAAGGAAATCAAGGTCGCCCAGTGGGCTTCCTTGGTCAAGTGGGGGTTTGAACCCTTTTCTTCAGAGTTATAAGCCATTTCCACACTAGGCTGTTATAGCACTATGATTCCACTTTCAACATCCTATGGAATCCTGGGTTTTGCAGCCTTAAGCCCCTCCCAAAACTGCAAACCCCAGGATTCCATAGGATGTTTAAAGTGGAATCATAGCGCTATAACAGCCTAGTGCGGAAATGGCCATAGTTTAATCCTCAGACCACAGTACCACACTGGCTCTCTCAATAGAAGACTGCTCTGTGTAAAATAGGACACATGTAAATTCTAACTATATCTTTACTAGGCAGATGACATGCTTTGCATGCAGATCCCAAGCTCTTACCATTTCCAGGATTTTGGATAGCAAAGGTGGAAGAGGGTGAAGTCTTGGATGCAGGGGCAGCTGGGGTAGTGAATCTACCCTGGACTTTTCCACTACTTATCCTGCAGCAATTCCAAATTGAATTGGCAGTCTACCAGTGCTAAACTACAGTTTAGGGCCAGCAAAGTTCCTATTTAACTTGAGGGAGCAGCAGTACAGTCCAGAATGGATTTACCACCCCTGGTTGGACAATTGCACTGGAGAGCACTGGGCCAGATCAGTCTGTAGTCTGACTCATTATACAACAGCTTCATGTGTTCATATACATTACATGATAGCAATACTTTTATCTTTGTTCTATGTGTTGCTCCTGTATGATGTAACCATGTAGTTCAAAAGAACCATTATGATATAAGTCCATTAACTAAAGTGGCATAGACAGGCCAAACATTATATCACAGGTTGTATATCAATAGTTTTGTGTCTTGAGCTCTAGGAGTCTGGTTCCAGGACTTGTAGTCTATTACATCTGACAGTATTGAGCAGAGGAACCACTATGTCTGATTTTGTACACGGTCATTCTTCCTTCCCTCACTTGTTTTAGTTGATTTGAGCCCTAGGTAAGACAAAGAGCTATAAGTACATTGGCACTGAAAATGCATTCATTTTGGCCAATGGCACAGATGGCAGCAGGTCTGCAAGTGCCACATCAAATCAACAAGGCCTCCTGACATTCAGAAAATATTTTAAGTGCTGCTATCTGAGGCAAAACATATTAAGTGGTTATAGCTGCATTCAACAACTTGCTGTGGGATCATTTAGAATGATCCTTTTGTCCAAAGCTATTCAACCAATGCGTCATACTCTGCTCTAGACTCAATTTTGCTTTTCACATTCCTTCCTAAATATTTTGCTTTAGTTGCTGTAGTACTTCACCTGAACCAACCTTCTCTACCATCCTCTTCTCATAAGATTCTGTGGCTTGTAGTTTGTTGAGGCAGTAGAATTCTGGACTGAGAATCTTTTTTTATTGTTGTTGTTGTTGTTATTTAACCTTCAATACATAATCTAACACAAGTCTACATAACCTTATATACCTGAGGATCACGTTCAAAATGTACATTTTTATACATTAGTTTTAATATATCAAGTATTGTATATAATGTATTATATACACCTTCTATCCTTACTGTTATTTGAATCATTCTCTTTTCCTCTCGTTTTCCATTTCATTTCTAATCTTAACCACATTCTCTCTGTTCTATATAGTACTGTTCTCGTGTTCTTACTTCCTCACTTCACCTAATTCCAATTATTTTTGTATGTATTAAGTTTCTCTTCTTTATTATCTTCTATAAAGTTCTTCCTTTATTTATTTTGTTCTTTTATTTGAGTTTGTACTAGTTACCATTAATTTTTGTCTGCTGTATCTATTTTCTTATTTTCCCTTTCTCCTTTGTCTTTATCTTTGAGAACCTTTGTTTACTGTTCATCCATGCTTATTTCCTGTTTAAATATGTATTCTTCAATTAAGTTCCATTCATTCTTGTTGCTGCTTTGACCTCTGCTTTGTATCATCATAGTTAGTCCGTCCATGTCTCTAAATTCTGTCAATTTTATTATCCATTCTTCTGTTTGAGGTATCTGCTTATTCTTCCACATTTTCGCAAATACTATTCTGGCCGCTGTAATCATGTATAAAATTATTCTCCAAAATTTTCTTCTTGTTACTATGTCT